>JAAXOA010000110.1:0-36508 GCA_036561885.1 Salina celebensis | reverse complement strand
CATTGTGAAACGGTCTGGTTTCATTATGAGGTGAGTCCCATGTTCCTTGCTTCACAATCAGTGGGCACCAGTTGAAGTCGCTGGCAACATAAATCTTGAAGGGTTTGTTGTGTCGTGCTCTTTTAGACTGAGACCTTCACGTTTTGTAATTCCAAACACGAAATATATACATTTGTCAGCAGTCCAATCTGCTGCAACGATTTGGAAGTTTTTCTTTCTTTCTTGAATCATAATGTGGCGGATGGCCTTTTGAAGCTACAGTGATAAGCCCAAAAACATGATCAACCAAATATGGTGTGGAAACTCATGTTATTGTGTCATCCACACTTGCACGCAACTTTCACAATTGCTTTCTTCTTGGTTTGGTATTCACTCCCCATGGAAGTACAAGAAACTCTGACAGAAACAAACCTTCAGTTTTTTCTCATGTGTTCACAGTTCATTATTGTATTTTCGAATGATTCAACATTGTAAAAGACAGTGTTGAAGAGTCATGACCTGTGGTGACCCAGCCTTAAGTTGCTGAATATTCTTTCTCCCTTTTTTGCAAGGAAGAAGTGTTTACTTTTCCTAGATTTGCTTTCAGGACTCCCCAATGAGCTTTTCTTTTGAAAAGTGTTAGTGTTTTCGACTGACCGCTCCGAACTGTTCTTCTTCTGCACTAGTAGGCTGTTAAAGGATTCCTACCAAAAAGGGCGGAATGATTCCCAAGATCAATGTAGATCCATTAGCAAGCCGTTAAAATTCTTAACTCATGGAGTTGACATTAACCTAGATAGGATCATGTGCTATCGTTTTGCTCGGTGAAATATATTCTGCCCAAAAGGTACGTGAAACTCAGAGAGTCTTTCCGTGATATCAGAGAAAACTTGGTTACGGGAAAGTATTAAAAGGATAAAGGATCATAGACACTGATAGGAAAGCTTGCTCCACGTGTTTTGAAAGGAATTTATTGGAGTTTTGTGGTAGCCACTTGATGTGCAGGCAAATAAAATGATGCACATTCTGTGCACTGGCTTTATAGATTTAGAGTGAAAATACACTCATTTTTCTTATCTCTCAAAATATTCTTCGCTTAGTGTTAGGCTTCCTTATAAATCAAGTACTTCTCTTGCTTCCACAGTGCAGTATTTTTAATATACAGTGTATACTATCTATGACTATTTTTGGCAAATGTGCATCCTTTCTTTGAGAAAATGTAGCGCTATAAAGAAAAGGGTCCTCTGGTCCTAAAGTAAAAATCTAGGAAGCAGCTAAGGAGTTACGGACCGGTGCAACAATAATATGAACAATTTATTACAGTGGATGCGGCCAAGACTGCCATTGCTTCAAAGGAAAATACTGGTTTGCAGCTACCAAGAATTTTAGTCCCTACACCTTTACGACTGCCAGCCAAAAAAGGCTTTTGTTCTCCTACCCAACAAAAATATGATCTTAGAGACCGCAACTTGAACACAAGCGAGCAATGATATCCGCTCTTTCGTGATAGTTTTGTTGGAGTCTGTAGACTAGAGAGGAAAATTCTAAATACAGTATCCATTAAAAGGAAGACACTTGCCGCAATGTGTAAGGCAAGTTCAAAAGAAAATTTCCTTTTCACACACTTCCTTTCAAACCTGTTTACCTATCCACTCGCACTGTCCCTCTCTATACAAAAAAAAAGTTTCAGTTTTGACAATCCCATTCTGTTCGTTTCTTCTTCGACTCTCCTTCAATTTTCTGTTTCTTGGAAAAGCCAGAGTGGCAAAATCAGCATCCCTTTTTTATCAGTGTTAAAGAATACGAAAACAAGAGGAAAACAACCAAGCTGGACAAACATATAGAACCAGATATTTTGAAAAAGCTACACGTTTACCTCATTGGAAGTTGAATAGTCTTTTTACTCTTTTTAGTATTATTCGAGAGAGCATAAAGGAGTGAAAGCACTAGGAGAGGAGAAAGTTGATAATAGTGTGTCGCCGGCTTTTTGTGTACGTGCACATACCCGTGTACATTCTTTTCAAGATGGTGTGGCCATATACGATCCCAGTGGATTAGTAGACGGTCAGCATTTGAAACGGAAACTTTCTTCATGATTACCATCATTAGCACAGTTCTTTACAACCTCTAATCAACCTTTTAAGCTTTTTCTTGGAAAAAGAACTTGGGAACAAAAAAATTAAAAACTATCTGGGTGTAGTGAAGACATTGTTTCTGTTCATTATCATTTTACAAACATTTTAAATTAATTTTTAAGTGCTCTCACCGCTCTATAAGAGAACCGAAGTGGTTTCTATGGGAAGGTTAAATCCAAAAGAATCAATTGCGCCTCCGTATATTCACTCAATGCTCATATTATTGGGAGAGATACTGAGATACTCTTGCAAACTGCGAACCGTACAGCTGAAATCGGGACGACAGACGCTGACCTTTATGAACATGTTTGACAATGTTATCAAAGTGAGAAATATTATTTTAAGTAAATGAATTTGATCTATTTTACCTGCAGCAGCTTTGCATGCTGCCAATTTAGTCCAATCCCTTTCTGATATCTACCGAAAATATATTATATGTATGAGTGCCAATTTTAGTGGGCGAGATTTACAAACTAAGTTGTCCCAAGCAGTCAGTATGTGAAGCAAGGGTACCATAACTTTCTTTCACTTCAATACAGTTGAAAATGCAAACACGAGGAAAAAGGACAAACCGATACATTTATGTTAATGTCAGACAAGAAATATTAATACAAAGCACAGATGAGGTTGGTGGTACGACGTGATAATAACATTACAACAAGTTGCAAGCTTGTTATAAAGACACTGTGCTCCCGGCCAGAGAGATTTAGATAAGCAGTGAAGAGATTTAGCGATGACTAAAAAATTAGCATGAGAATAGCTCTCCTGAGTTTTAAGCTCTTTGGGAACTATATATCTTGCTATGCTCAGTAACATATAGTAAATTTCGGAGATGTGCAAGACACCAGAATAATGTACATTCCTGTGGTTCCTGGGGAGTTTATGCAGGAATTTGACTTTTAATAAATAATTATCAGTTGAATCCAATGTATTCATATACACCACAATAGTGCCAATATTTGCACAAAAAAAAAACTTCCTTCATTTACTCTGTCAGTTGTTGAGAATGGCTTGTCCACTCCTGGCAAGTCCTTAAGCTTAGTTTGTCAGTTTAAACTGGACGACCTGTTTGTGACACGTTGATCAAGAGGGCTGTCAAATGCATGGATGTTGGGTTCGGAATAAGGAAGCTAGGTATTGTTTGTGAATGTTCTACAACCATAGCCAAATGTCTGAATTGGGTGAGTTTCAATCTAGGAAGGCAAAAGGACGGATGTTTGTAAATACAACGACGCTGTTGCCTGGGGCAAGCCATTTTCTTGGCGGAGGGAAAGCAAACGTAGCTTTGTACAAAGACGCGCTCCTGAGTTTGTGAGAGTTCAGCGAGTAAGTGTTAGTGACGCGGTTTTAAGAGAACGATGTGAGGGTTCATTTCAAAGAAAGTGTATCGAAAGGTATTCGTCTAAACTGTCATGTTGCATTTGTCGTTGGGCATTACTTCCTGTTAAATGTTTGTCTGTCGGTCTCAATTGCTTTCACGTGTATGTTCTATGTAAATATCAAGCTATGGATGGTGAAAGGTTGTTTCCCGCACAATTACTTTTGTCTATTTAGATTATAGTCGGTTATTTTTCTCCTTCTAAATATTTGCCATTCAGCGAGAATTCGACTTGAAAATTGCAATCCATTCTCGCGTCATTGCACTTTTTGTCTTGAGAATTGCTGATTTTGAAGAAAAAAAAAGTAAGACAGGAAGCGATAGGCAAGGCTGATGGGCTTATGATTGCAGTGATGCGATGGAAAAGGTTTTTTCGGCCTTTCAACCGAAACCTGCGAGTTCCAAAAACGAAACCAAGAAAGGAACTTGGTTGGACTTCATTCAAATAAAGAAAATGCCCCGCATGTTACAAAGACCATTTTTGTCTTGTGGTGGTATGAGGCCAGGCCAGTCACTTCTTAGGCAATAAAACAGAATCACAGTCAAGTTGATGGCTAAAACATTAATTAGGGCTTTTCAACTTTTACATTACGTGCTACTCGGGAGCACTTGCCGATCTATTTCCATTTTGAAGTGAGCTTTTCGAGCTGAAATTGAAAATTGTTGGAAACATCACAGTAATTGAATAAGAATGTAAGCAATAAATGAAGACAAAATAATTAGGAAGCCGAAAAACGGATGGGTAGGACAGGAGGGAACTGAGCGAGAGAAAAACAATTTGAATTTCGGGACCCGCTTTTGAACCCTTTTTCTTTTTTCAAGCATCAAACAACTTCAAACTTGTACTATTCTCTCTGGGTTCCACTACTTTATAATCTTGAACATGGAACAAATAATGAAATTAAGTTAAGAATTTTCCTGCAAACTTGAGAATAACTTAATTATGAATGTAAACATGATACATGAGTAAAGGCGAGAAAAGTGAAAAATAGTAATTTTATACTGTAGCGAGTGCGAAAGCACAATCGCTGGTAATTTACAGCGAACCTTATTTGGTGCATTTTTTCGCAACACGCGTCCAATCTACATTTTATATACTTTGGTACCAATCATGACAACTACTCTACACCACAGAATACCACATGGCGTTCATACCAGGACGACCATCTCAATAACCTACGTTTAAAGGTTTGACAAACTTTGACCTTAAAGAAGATATGCGGTCAGTAAGCAAAGTTTGTATTCTGGTAGCGTGTACCAAAGAAACGAATATTTCAATCTCGTGTTACATGACCAGAACTAATGTGTCCCGGTCAGACAACGTAAGATATTACCACTATAATTACAAAGATTTTGATAATTTCCTTGGTGTTAATTCGACATTTTTGAAGTCGTTATGAAGTGCTACAGTACTGCCAATAGCAGACGCATGTGTTGGGTAAAAGTTGCTTCTTTTGCTTTGCTCTCCCTCGTTGAACCTTGTACTGAACTAACTGAACTGTGATTCTCGGAATTCAGGGCTGAAGATATACTTCCGCTGAAATGTACAGGAAAAGCAGTGATTAACCATGAAAGGGAAAGTCACTTTGGGGAATCTTCGCAAACCAATTATTTAAGGCTCTGAACTTTTATTGATTCAGACTTGGAAGTAGCTCAGAGGCAGTTTTCCATTTTCATTGAAATACGCCAAAAAGTAATTATAATAATTGGATGGTCCTCTTTTCCCACAGTTCATAAATTACCTTTTGCTCTCTCTTCCGTATATTATTCCATTCCATTTGTTTGAACTACAAAGAATCACCAAAGGAGTTTGATATCAACTCGTGTGCAGCTTTTCCTTGTGCGGCTTTCTTTAATCTTTTATTTGTTGATGGTTGTACTAATTTTATCAAACCGTTAGTGAATAAAATTATGTTTTCGTTTATGACTTCTTTGATGGGACATAAAAATAGTGTCAAGAATTCTCACAATTGGTTCTATGCGGCTTTGGTTATTTACGGCTATAAAAGACGAGGAGAATCTTTTGTTGTTCTCTCCAAGGTTGTCGAATGTGGAAGGCTTAAAATGCTCTAAAACCAGCTACCAGTGGACTAAAAGCCAGGACTTCTCACCTTTTTCAGTAGAGTTGAGGCGAAATAGCTCAAATGCGATGGAGCTCATTTGTTCTCGCATTTTCTATTGCAACTGAAAATCCAGCGTTTTCATTTAGACAAAAGACTTGAGAAAACTCATACAAGCTCATGCACAGGCTAACCAGTTACCTTCCTAATACTTTACTGGATTTTGGATGAATTCTTAGACTTCGGAAAAAATACATTAATCAAGCGATTGAAGGAATTCTTCTATGTGTAGTAAGTACCTGCGTTAAGACCCTTGCGTGTCCTATTGTATAGTAATTTCGTAGATATTTGTTACATGTTTCTAATCGTGCACGAGCAATTTCTGACAACATAATGGAATATTGGGAATATTTAGTGTACGCGTAATTTAGGTTTCTCGGGTTTGAGAGAACGGGAGAAAGATTTTACTATAATAGGGCAATGCTACTTTGGGCTAACTAGTATGAGAAAGTTTGTTTCAGAGTGTAAAAGTTGAATGAGTCAGTTGAAGTTTTAAGTTTCTGCCATGCATTGACGAAAATTGGTCCATAATGTCAATTATGCAATGGGACTCCCTAGGAGTTTGCAGGTTTATGGCTTGATTTGAATTCTGAGAAATGTCATGCAATGAGTTTAGTATTATTAAACCCTTTAACGCGCATATGCTATGTTTTCGGTTTTCGGAGTTTGAGAGGTAGAGTATTCTAATTCGCACTCTACTTTCACTTACATTGATCCTATTGCTGGCATGTAGTACTGGAAATAAATGCGAAAGATGTGAGAGGGGCTGAGTAAGATGCTACATCGCCTTTAATCGTACAGATTTTCAAAGGCTAAAATACAATAAAGCCGTACTGATGGAGATCCCTGGCTCACCGCATTTCATGTATAATCACTTTATTAACAAGATAAGAGGGACGATTACAACAATAAGTATGTTTCACTTGAAACGGGTCGAAAGAATAGTGGAGATGATAGTGTGTGTTGCAACCACTGAGGTTCCCAACGCAAGTCCAAGTGGCGAATATAAAGGATCATGAGTGGGGTTTGAAGCACAATTCCGGATTCCTTTTTTGTTCTCTAATATTCGCTTAAACGGGTGGAGAACGTTCACTAAACAATTTTCCAAGAATGAAGAGGCTGAGAATATTTTTAAGTAATTGTATATACCAGATGCCAGATGAAAATGTTAAGGATTAACGTACATACTTTACACGAGTATTTGAAACAATAAACAGTGCAAGAGAGAAAGCAGAGCTTACAGCTCTTTTACTTCTGTATGCAAAAAATGATAAAAATAAAATGATTTTATCTGCTAAAAACTGTGCATTCGACGTGAATTTTACTCCTAAATGCATGAGGTACACACTTGCCAACTGTTGTGGAACAACCACGCTTTTGTAAGGCGTCTTTCAAAAATCCAATAGACTGCATTGGGCCTTAGCTGGATAAGTTGGGGTTATCCTAAACGACAATTTAGCCCGCATATAGTCTGAAAAGTAAGTTCCATTGTGTAAATAAATACATACCTATCTCCATTTCCGTGTAGGATTGCACTTCATGTACATCTCTACTTTATAGTGCTACACATCCAACATACAAATGCTATGTGCGAATATATTTTCACCCAGAGCGTAATGTTCCTGTTACTTTCCTGTATTTTCTTCGCTTTGCCCTTTTCTCTCACTAAGATTAGTGCTATGATCTCTTCCTTACAATTTTCTACCTGTTTTCTCTTTCCCCTTATTCACACATTTGCTTGAGCTTCTTCCCAAACTACTCCTACCCAGTTACTCAAGCGACCTTAGATTTTCCCAGCAGAAATGTTTAAATGCATGCTCTTCAGTTGGATATGTAGATAACTTTCTCGTGTGTAAAGAAGTACCATAGGAACCCACTAAGAACCTTGGAAGAAAATGTAACTTTCAAACAGGCTCAACTTGATGTAGCACATTGCTGTCTGTTGACATGAATTTCTTTGTAAGACCTATTTATATGTATATTTTCGACTTGCTTCTCACCACGCTTGGGATTCAAGTGAAAATACATAGTACAACGAGGGAGAATGAAGACTACTCTGTATCCGATTGAACTGCACAGTTTTCCCAGGAACGCTGGTTACATTTTCTCGGCAACAAGAACAGTTAAAAGCATACCTACTGCGTCAGGTGTTGGAAGATAAACGGGGAGTGCAGTAGTGATACTAGAAGAATAAAAAAAACAGCTCATTATTACGTTTCAGGGTGAATACCACGAAAAGTAAATAGACAGAGTTTTTGGCTTACACAAGGTTTTCCTTCGTATCAATGTTTTACATATTCAAATGCAATTATTATTCTGGGTACAAATCCTTCTTTTTTCTTCAGTTCAGGATGGTAATTGAGCAAGTTATATGCTCAGACTTGTTTGTAGAAAGTTATTACAATGTCAGAACAAAGTTTGGGTAGTTTGTCATGCGGGAAATAAATTGGAAGAGTATAAGACATATGAAAAACTCTTGTCTTACTACTGTGAAACTTCGAATATGTCCATTACAAATTTCACAGTTGAGTAAGCAAAAGGCCATGGGCATGAAACTAGCGTAGCTATAATATATAATATTATTCTTATTAATATCATTATTTGTGGGTAGCCGCAGAGTATGAAAAGAATTTTGTAAAAGTGATAGTGCTCAATGGCGTGCGTGAGGATTTACGTTTGTACAGAGGTAACCAAAGAGTGGTTCTAGAGAGAACAGAAGTAGCATTTGAAGGGATACGTAAGAGGTAAAATTGATCCACTTCAAGCGGAATTCTCTCATCCTATTCTAAAGAATGTTTCCATCATATGGCTGGGTGCTTGTAACACGTGGCGTTACGAGTTCCGACGTATTTCCACCTGCCAATCCTTATGACAATTAAAAATCAATTTTGACTTTATTCCATTACCAGCAGCTGAAATATATTTCAAGATAAAAAAATCTTTCTTTTTTAACTTTGTATTTCTTTCTCAATACCATCACTCTCGTGCATTCACTAGGGACGGTTGTGGTAGCGTGTATAATATACCATGCATGTTTTAGCAAGTCAAACTTGTCTTTCCACCCATAGTGTACCTTACCTTCTATACCGTTGAGTACGGTGCGCTGTGGTATAAAAATAAGCGAGGTTTGACTTTCTCTGCAGCACATACATATTTGAGCAAACCTTGTATGTCATTTCTTAGAAAATGGAAAAACAATCTTGTCTCTGTCCATCACATGTACATATCTAAGTATCCAAGTGTCACACAATCATCTCAACTTGTACATTTAAATATCTAATTTGGTTGCATGGTTTTATAAACCATACAAACCTCTTCTCTCTTCCTCTTTTGCTCAAGAAAGTTTAGTTTATTTCCAAGAAAGTAAGAGAGGGCACCATATCATTATGAAAGAATTTAGATTAAGAAGAAAACAGAGGGACACAGAACGAGGGAGGGAGCAGGATGAAATTAGTTTACAGGAAAC
Source organism: Salina celebensis (assembly GCA_036561885.1). NCBI lineage: Eukaryota > Metazoa > Arthropoda > Collembola > Entomobryomorpha > Paronellidae > Salina > Salina celebensis. The sequence continues at coordinate 27,430 of JAAXOA010000110.1, read as the reverse complement.
TTTCATCTCATTCTGTTCCCGTTCTTTTGTCGCTATCACCATCTCATAGTGTAGGCATTTACAAGACGTGGACTGAGAAAGACTGACTGGAAGTCACTCAAACAATAATAAAAACGAAGCAAGCTCTCTGCTTGAAAGGAAATACAATTTGAAATACAAAAGGGCATTTTGCTTTGAAAGGATGTTAAGATACATGGTATAGTGTGTCATGATGATGCGTCACTTATTCATACCCAAGCCTCGCATCAGCTCCTATTACATCATTTTCATAAAGTTGTGGAAATACTGGTCAAAAGTTTTTCCCGTAGAGCTGTGCTCACAGGAATACGAAAACGTACAGCTAATCATTCTTTCATTTTCATTAACATGGTAGCTTAGCTTATATTTGCGTATAGTTAAAAACTGAAAATTATATTGTAGATAATTACATAAGGCGGAGACAATACCAGAAAGAAATACTTTCTGAGTCCTTCCGAGCTTAAACATTACACATGCATTTCAGTTAAAATCTTTGATCAACTTGGATAGTTATAGTTACCTACACATCTTTTTTGAAATACTAATAACCATACCTGGTTAAAGTGTCAATTGCGCCCGAAACTAATAATCGTTATTCATACAAATGATCATGTTCTTTTCAAGTAGCAATGGTACAGAATAATCGCTTGGAAGAAACGCTGTGAACCACGTGGGAAGAGTTCTTTTTTTGTGACGAAAGTTGGAAACTTGTGACGGGTAATAAAATTAATGTGTGTAATAATAAAACGTTGTAGCTCTGTTCTAGCTACCGGGTTAAACCAAAGAGACGTAAAGTAAGTTTGTCTTGTATAAACGCGGCATATGCTGCTGTCCCCATATTCAGAGTAAGGAAGAGAAGAAAACAAGCAAAAGAAATCAGACATTGTGTCCTTGCGTATTATAAGGTTGCTAACCAGCTTAAATACCGTATTTAAGAAAGTTATTGCCCATCCTTTCAAATGGCTCATCCTAGCTTAAGCTAGGATGGGAAATTTCCCAAACGCTTGTTCACTTCGACTAGCTATTGTTGAACCGAAGTATTTGAACAAAAAAAATCGACTGTGTGAATAGCTGAAATTGTAATATGAATTGCATAGGTGCAGCATATGCTACAATTAAAAGAAATCCGGTATATTTGAGAGTCATTTTCAGAGATTACTGCACCAGTACCTCTAGAAATACCTTTAGATAACCCAGCATGTATAAAATGATTCTATCTGGTGTCTGGAAACATTACTAGAGTGAAGACAATTCTTTAAAAATGGAACGAATTCTGCGTGCGGAGAAATACCTGCACAGCTTTTGCAATCAGAGTCCGGTATAAATTTCCGCACCGGTTAAACGAAGGAATCTCAAGTAAAGATTCTATACCAATTCAGTGTGACTTTTTGAGAAAGCATGATTATCTGTATTGTTCTGTATAGTTTTCGTTAGTGTTGTGTGTTAGCAACTGGGAGGGAGAAAGTTGTGCTTGGGTGCATGTAATTTTGGTGTCTTGGGAAAACAAGTTGAGAAGAAAGGTTGCCCTAGGTTGAAGAATAGGGTTCACAAAGTTAAGGGGAGTCTTACGTAAAATATACGAGAAGAGAAAAAATGGCGTGTATGTATATGGCTACGCGTATGTCGTAGACAAGAAAGAATTTGGGTTTCGCCTCAAGACACATAACTGAGGAGAGGTGGAACAGGAATTTCAACAGTAAAAACCAACACACACCAAGAACCAAAACTAGGAGATGACCGAGACGAAAATAAAAGAGTAGAAAATGTGTTCGGTGGAGGTCCTTCAGCTTTTCTCCCCGAGTATTTCATCGTCTATTGTGTACAACCTGGTGAGAGACTGGAGACAATAAGAGAACTCTAATAGGGAGTTGTCCTATTGTCATATTTTCATTCAAGAATAATGAAGGAAGTATCATAATTGGTAAACTGGTGAAAATTTCCTTGGTAAAATAACAAAGAGAATTTTGAATGAATTGCACACATTCACTTTCTGGATTTGTAGAAAAGACATAAAAAATATTAGGAAGTAATGGTAGTGAGTTTTTAATGTGTATTATAATCACCTGCAGTGACTTGATAGCTAGGAAAGCAAGTAAAGCTGGAACTGTTGAGAGTCACATTGTTCCAATTTGGTTTAGACAGAAAATAAGAAAGACGGCTAAAATCTCAAGAAATCAAAGCTGATAAGCTACAGTAAAATTTCAAAAGCTTAAATTTAAGTTGTTTGATTAAATATGTTATATGCAAGCATTGACTTATATTTTAAGAACTGTGTAATAACATGCAACGCTTTATGTTACATATAAGTCAAAGCCTGACTTCTGTCTTTACTCTCCGGTTTTTAAGTTCTATAAGATCTTCAAACTGATATATCAAATATCGCATGGCATGGCATGTCCAAGTTCAACACCTCCAAAATATTACCTTGAACACCCATTTCAGGGTTGGATGAAGATGATTGTAAATTGAGAGGGACGTCCCCAATGTTATATATAACCGAACACCTTGTTTTATGCCACTCAACCAAGGCGTTGGGTCCATAGCCGGCAGCCAGGCAAATGAACAATGGATCAATACGATTGCTTGCTGAAAATACTTCAGCTGCTGAGTATGGTTCCGTTTCATTGCTAGATACTCGTCAATGGTTGATGATATGCTCATACTAGCCCGTGAATGGAAAAGGTTTACGATAGTGTGTGACCAGTGATGGTACGAATTGATAAGGTAGTTATAGGCAAAATATAAGGGAAATGTTAGAGGATCAGTGGGCATTAAAATGCTGGCTCGTCAATGCGGGAGATATTTTAGAGCAAGACGACAACTTTAGAAGTCACACATGAAAGAAGTCATTCTATTCCAAAATAGACGACACTACGAGCAATGTATCTAACGGCCAAGTAATAACTGTTTTTGCCTCCTAACTACTTGTGATTTGGGTTGTAGTAGGTGGAAAAGTTGGAAGAAAGTTTGACGCTTTTACTACATTGTGACGGAATGCTACAAAGTGAGAAAAGCGGCCTACTTCTTACCTTTTCATAGTACAGTCACGATCATATTTACTTGCAAGGCGACCAATGGCACGTGTTTTGTCTATCTGTCGACGAGGCTGCACTGTAGCACTGATATACGTTGCAGGAAACTTTGTCTTTCAAGAGCCCGAGTACATCCTTCTCCGTTGTTTCACAAAAAGAACTTGCATTAAAAACTTTTTCTTGAATATTAACACGTGTTGTTTGAAATTAGCACCATACTTATAAACTGGGCTTATATACATGTATTATATTATCATAATAATAATTAGTTTAATACAGCAACAAATTTTCATTTCTTTCAGAATGAAGCCAGGTGCTTCACGAAACCCAAAACTTCCGGAATCGACTGTACGAGCTGAAAAAGAAGTCGTTTACCCGTTTGGGGTCCAAAATGATTTAGGACATGTCGTGCTAACCAGAAACTCAAAGGTAAGTTCCTGACCAAAAATTTAACATTTATATATTAAATTGAAACAAGATTCGTTCCAGTTATATATGATAATGCACTGATGAGTTGCAGTAATCAACAAACATCTAAACAAAATCTTACTGAAAATAATAACCAAGAGCTAGAGCTACCCTGGCAACAGTGGAAGTTGTAATGTAGACGTCAATTATTGTTCGAAACGTGCGCACTCATAATGAATATTTCAGTCGAAATCTACCAAAAACTCTTGACGAGTTTCGCTTGAAAACCTTCACACACTTCATAATTCTTGTTTGTTTAGGGACAAACAGTTTATTGTCTCTTGTGTGGACTCCGTTTCATGTCATAACAAGAACAGAGAATATAAGTAAATTCGAAGTAAAAAACTCTTTCCAAACCCCACTCATCGTGTCTGGAATGCAAACCTGCCTCTTCCTAATTTGAAGTTCCAGCTTTTGAGGTTCCGTTTACGATTACACTAGAATATCATTATACTCCTTATGAGTTATTCATTAAAGGAGGTTTAAGCGTCTACTAAAAGCTACCATAACTCATCTATACTACAAGGACCACGGAATTCAGGCACTCATCTGCGTGATATTTCTCATGCACAGTTATCCCTTCAGGTTTCATGCCATACCCACAAGAGAGAAAACCCTTTCCCCCTGGGTAATTCTGAACCAAACGTTTTTGAAGTATGACCAATGAATAAGTATGTTGTCGATATGCTCTCGCTGAATTCCCAGACTCGTCGAGATGACACACTTCAACAAGGATTTTCAGGAGGAAGGTATATGCTATTATGTCGGTGATACAGACTGGTACCTCTTTCAAGAGGCTTTTACCACTTCCACACTAACCTTTTACACATGTAATCCCGTAGTTTGGAAAATATCCAGCAAACCGGAGAACATGGTGGGATGTGTGTGTCTAAATAGAACGACAAAGTGTTATTAGTGTGGTCGCTAAAATACCATGTAAATCAGTTTTTTCTCCTTCTCTCTTCTCTATGGTTTCAAGTTGCAATAAAATGAAAAAAGACTCATCTCGTGTCAATTCCACTTGGCGCAAAATTCTGTACTTTCACCCTATGTGTACTCAGTTAGTACGTTTAGGTGATTTAATTCAACTCCATTTTATCATTCGTTCCCTTCAGCACAAAACAGAGTTTTTTTCCACCTTATTCCCATGATATCTCCTTCATCCTTACAGCCAGTCACCATAAAATGAGAGAACATCAAAATGAAAACGATCTATCCTAGCAAATAGGGAACTGTAAAGTGTTGTTTGAACCTTCATCGTCTCGTATCTTCCAAATAGGATATGAGATGGATGGTATAGCTTTAGTTTATCTAGTTTATAGGTATTTGTAAAATAATTGATGTTGTCTGCTATAAAAAACAGTAATTTTGTTTGGTGCCGTGAGGTATTTCATTTTAAAAAGTAAACGAAATCTAGGTCTAGTTTTTAAATAGCAACTTTCACATAATTTCAAATAAATTACATACAACGTCTCGTTCCCTTCACACGATCTTGAAAATAACGTTACGTTTCTGAAGTTTAATATCATATAAAAGTATTAATAATATCTCTGCCCGGCTGTGTAAAAAGAGTCCTGCCTGGCCAACAAGGCCCATACAAAATGAAGTATATAGCATTTTTTTTACATTTAAAGTTACTTCTCCTATGACTTTTACAAAAAAATGTTTAGTATGCTTTTAGAAAATGGATTCACATTTTAATACTGTTTACTCGTTTTCGCCATTTTCCATATTTAGGAGTATAGGAAAAGGCCTTTCATCTGATAAGTATCATTCCAAAATGTTCGCTGTTTTGACTAAACAGATTTAGCTAGATATAAATTAGATATGATTCTGACACTTTCTAAGACTCGTTGCCGTTGCCGCCACGCATGTTTTATGTTGCCTGGCTAGAAAAAGTCTTTCATAAAATGCATACTAAAACTTAATAATTTTTTTAGTATTCCGATTTTCAGCTTGTTTAGCTGGAAAAGCTTTTTTAATTATCTGTGAAAAAACTATCTAATCGGGTTTCCTTCACATGGGCGACTTCAACGGGTGTTGGGATTTCTATCAATACACTGTGATTAGAAATAAATAGGGAGTAAAATGAACTCAAAGGGAATTCATCCAAACAAATTTGATGTATATAATAATCTACTCAATTAGCCGTTTGAATTGACTTGTATGAACTGTAGTGCTTTGAATCAAAACTAAGTTATTGTTTGCATCATCGTTGTTTGTAAAAGAGTACAAGTTCTTTGATGAATAGACTGTCAACTGTAGCTTTCACGGGAAGTTTGAATGTAAATATCTCATGATTTTTATTTCCAAGGCGTGACAGCTAAGACAATATCACTCTTATTAGTTATTTAGGACAAGATTTTTTCCATTTAATTCCAAGTTTTACTATCGAGAAAAAATATTGGGAGCTCTTTCGTTTTTCTCACACTTAGAGTAGTGATATATATACGCCACCAATTATTATTTCGCTCGAAACAGAAAAATGACGTGAGTTTTACACACGGCGCAACGTCTGCTGAATTGAGGAAGAAACAGGCGAGTTGAAATCATGCTGGCCATCTTTTTATTTAACGCTTTCTCTCAAGAAGGGAAATGAAAGGACAAACGACAATCTTTTAGAATTGAAGACAGAAGTGATCCATTATTTACGTGATCATCAGATCTCTTAGTGCTTTCTCAAAAACTTGAGACAATAGTTGAACCCCCATCTCTGTCTTTATTTATAGTAGACTGAGGGTTGTCATAAAAATGAATGTCACTAGCAACTGGAAGCTTGAGACAGAAACAGCTTAGCTTTTTTTTGACATTCTTAGAACCATTGGTCTTGTAGTACTGGTTTTCTCCTATCAGTAACACCACAGAAGAAGGACCAGTAGCTTTTTCAACTCATTCGGTTACAATCATTGTAGTCGTTTCAACATTGCATTTCGCCAAGACACTTTCCAAGCAAAAAGGTAGAGCTGAAACTTGGCAACGAACGGTTCCAAACAGCTCTTGATTTAAACCTGATAACTTGACTCCGTCCACTTGTCTGGATACAAGGTAAATCATGTTTTAATTATTTTATTGCATCAAAATTGAAATAGGTTAGCACTATTTTAGTTTTAAAAGACGACAACTAAATGGCCAGATACTAGATACGCTCTTCTATTTTTTTAAATTTGGACAAGCTCAAATTTGCTTGCTTTTCAGTTAGTAGAAACTAACAACGTATAACTCACGATCCATGTTGTAATAATTATTCCTACGCATTTTTGAAGATACTAAATCATACAAACAGCTTTCGAAGAATTCATACAGGATTTGGGAATAAATGTATCCAGGAAGAGCATGAATCAACATTAGACTTTTAAAATCAAACGGCACACACTTTCCACGTACTAACTATAAAATTAAGTATTATTGGGCAATCAGTGTTATCGTTTTTTAGAATTTTGTGAAAACAGTTACTCAGAAGGTTGTCATTTCCCAAAATATATAATAATAAGCTTTATGATGGTGTTTTCCACCCTGCGTTTCGTAAAAAAAAAACATCAATTTATATATATAAGCTGAAAGTTTTTTAGCTTGCTAAACCTATTTCGCCCTTTTTCGCTTCAACAAGCTATCCCTCGTATTTCTGCAGCACAGTTAAATACCAGCACTATACCTTCTCCATTAGTTAACAAAATACAGTTAAATTCCACGATAACTACCCTCAAACGGCAGAAAATAACAAAATGCAATCTTATACTATCATGTGAGAGTTTGATTGCCCGTCTGTCTGCGCTGTATTGACCGCATTAACTGATTTTTTACCGAACTTGGGACAGGTAGACTTTTAAACTTTTTGGATTGGGCTTGACGCCCTATAGGTATCGGTATCATTTTAGACCTGTTACTGACCATGGGCGTTATGACATGGATTATTATTACTATTGTGTTTGGTCAACTATTGATCATAAAATTCATAACATAGAGGGGTCCAGGCAACAGTTGGAGACCAAATGTTCACCAAAAACGTAGTATTCACAGAGATTTTTAATTCAAACTAAATATTGCTCCGTTACATTGGAAAGTATTCGAAAACCTTTGATTTAAAAATTACATCATTAAAGTTATTCGTGGCGCTTTACATATATGCTTATTTCGAAACTTTCACTGATGTGGCACAGCTAGACTCGTCACGTCTGTTACGGGCTCCTAACTGGTATACATATATTAACCAGAAACCTGAAGGAGTTCTTTTTTATTTTATGCTTGTGATGATGAATAATGAAGGATCAAGTTGGGTTTGAAAGTGCTCACAGAGATCTTTGAAAGTGTGGTGTATCATGAATAAGGAAAATGTTGAGGTTGACATTTTAAATTACCTTTGAAACTATCCAAGGAAAATTCGTAAGATGCTTTCACAGCGTTTTTTTTTCTCATTGTTTAAACAAAAGGAAGATGCACGCACGAGAACTGATCAGTGCTGGTTCTCACGGCGAAAAAAAGATGCATGCTATAATACATCGAAAACATGCATACTTATAGTACTATAGACTCGCCCCGCTGAGAAAGTTAGTTCATAAAATAAGAAAAGTTATTCTTTCAATTGTCCCTCAGGCCAAGGATGTTATTCTATTTTGTATAAAAAATAGAGCGAGTAGTTTCTTTGCAAACGAGAAATACTGTACATATACTTACGAGTTGCTTCCTTCTCAGGGTTTAGAAAAAAGATTTATGAATACTTGAAGTGACGCAGCAATATGGTATTACAGAATATGTTTTCAGACTTAATACTTATTTTTGTTTAAAAATGGCAAATTTTCTTCTTTTTTCAATCATCTTGTTCTGAAGTTGGAATCAAAAGTATGATAACTTTTTGTGCATACCTAGTTCCCTGTACGGGAAAATCATATTATAAAATGTTTTTGTACTAGTTGGTTTTTCTTTGCGGTTGATTCTCCTCGGTTTTTATACTGTCAAGCTCAATTTTATGTAAATGGTATATCAATAATTCGGTAAAGATTAGAATGAAAAAGATGTTCATTGTCAAAACAATCCATCATACTTTTTTATGTTTCTTTCCCAGTTGGTATTATTGGGATCAAAATATTTATTATTCATTCTTTCTTTTATTTGGTCTTTGCTCCGCTCGCAAGCCACGAGTATGCAAGTATTTTGGGGGAATGACTCGAAGGCAGGCAAAAGCTCTACCACTGCATTTATTTTTTATTCTCAGTTTTACCCATTCAACTCGCTCACATCATTCTCTTTTTATAGTTCCTTTCTCTTTCCCTCCTTTTATTCTTGTCGAATGGGTTGGGAAACGACTTGGCACGATTGAGTAAACATCAAAGGGAACCGAACAGTAGCAACTTTGGAAACTGGACGTTCTAAGACAATAGATGGTCGCGCATTCACTGCTTCCTTCAGCTTCTCATCATTGTGCCATTGTCTTTAAAATGTGCGTTTCAAGACAATTGGTTTGCGTGCCACTGAAAGAATAATGTTATTTTGATTGATAATATGGAGTAAATATATCCTAACATGACCTTTGATACTGTTACTACTTGTGATATTGATACATATATGGATTTACTAAGTAAATATTATTCTTATTAGGACATTAAAAACACCTATAGGATTTGAACACAGTGCTTCGTTTGTCAATTCTCTTCAACTTGTTCGTTTTTAACATATTACATAGAAGCTACATGGAAATTACGTAATATGCTATTCCGTAGACTTGTCAAAACAATTCTCAAACTAAATACTAATTTATTTAATTTTCTGTCATTTTCCATCGTTTCAAGCACTAAGGTACTTAGTAGATGAATTAGGCTCTATTTGAAACCAACTGTAATCTGAGCTCATTTTTGAGTAGAATATTACGTATGTTTAGGTGATACATAAGTTTGTGAGTTACTGAGAATAATTTGATATATATCAGGTTAGTATTTAGTATATGAGGGCAATTTCAATTTGCTAGTTGTCAGATGATATGTTATTAAATACAAAGTTTGGTTAACCAATGGTATATTCGGACTCACGAGACGTGGTTTTAAATTGTTGTATTTATTAATTTATTAGTTAGAAACATTTACAGTAACATTGTGCTACAAAACTATCATACATAGATGCAGTTTCTTTTCCGTTCAATTTACTACTGAGTCGTTTATTAGAGATTACCTATTATACAGTATTCTAACTTGAACCTGGCAACAAAACGCTATTTATTTTCAGAAAATGTTACAAATATGGTGTAACTGTGCAACTTGACTTTAAAAATCATGGCAACATCTAAAATGGCTTTATAAATGAAAGGGCTCGACAAACAGAAAGAGAAAAGCTGTGGTGTGCTTCTCAGCTTTCACTCACTTTCTCTTTCTCCCTGACACACAAAAACACAAAAAAGATCTTTGTGCAAACACATCAACTGAAAAGTAGTGACTAAGAGACTTACGAGGGATCAAACCTTTCAGTAAACAGAAATAAAAAGATGGTGTGATGGACACATGAATCACAACAAGAAAACCCTTCCACCACTGTGCCCACCATCAGAAGAAATCTCTGTATGATGCCTTTCCTTTATTGTCTAGGTGGACCAGTTAAACAACTATTTTTGGAAACTGCAACGGAACCATTCAGTTATGTACATTATTTCAAAGGCCCCATGACAACTTTTACTGTACCAAAATACAGAGTCAGAGGTGTTCTGTTTCATATATATTACCCCTTTTGTTTTTTTATGAAAATGTTCATGATCAAAACAATGACTGTGAACAGAAAAGGTATTTGCTTACAGAACTACATTATAGCAATTGCCAAACACTCCAGGCGTACAAAAATATATATACATATGTCCCTTTGAGTTTGTTCACAATAGAGATTAAAGTATACAAATCGAGACTATTATCGATTTTGCAAACCAGCCCAGCACAACCTTCAATAAAAAGACGTATAGCTTATAGTGACGAATCTGTGAAAATCATAAACGTTTACAGCGACGGAGAAAGCACTCCACAAATTAGATTATCAAACAATATTTATTCACTGTAACAACAACTCAACGAAGTTCAGCTTCGTAATAAAGGTTTCTTTGAATGTGGGTTCGCTCCGTTTCAAAAAGAAAAACACAGATTTGAAACAACAATGCGTCTGTCTCAACAATAAAAGGAAGATAAGACTGTGTGATTTCCTTTTCATTTGCACCCTATCAATCTACTATGCCTACGCTAGAAACACCAAAATCCGGAAAAGACTTCAGTTAAAAGGGCTAAAACGAGAAATAGACAACAACTGTGTTAATATTTAAAGTGCATCATACTCAAACAGTATCACATACCACAGAACTTGTCAAAAGAATAACAGTAAGATCGTGTAGATGAAGGAAGGGAATAGTTTAATGTTTCTGTGCCCAAGCCGCCTGTACATTTGGGAAGGAAGCATGACAGAAATAATTGCATTATGCATTGGTATACCTGTCGTACAAGAGATGGGCAAAGGAAAAGATGGGATAAAAGCTAGAAAATGCTTTTGTAGCAGCATGTCGCTTAGGACATAGATCCATAGGCTTGTTTTTCTATGGAAATATGTGTACTTCAGAGACTCATTTATTGAATCAGTTATGCTTGACGCAGACATGCATGTGTACTTTTTGGCGTGTCCTACACAAATATTTGGATACGTTTTGGGTACCAGGAAAAATTATGATATCTCCATGGACGGAACGGTTTATTGAATAAAATTGTGGAACGGTGAAGCAAATAGAGACTGCGTGTGTATTTTTAGGGTGTAATTTGGTTAGCCGATATGAGCTATCTAATAGTTTGATAGTAACAATTCGGTTGAAAACAATAAAATGTTGCAAATGCTTTAGGATTCTTTGCAATGCCCGAGATAATGTATTTCATTGTCTTTTTGCTGTGTTCCACCGAAGTATTAGTTATTTCCTATGAATTTCTCTCTGATGACCGAGTGGAAAATGTTCTTTATTAGGAACAAACCGTGGTACACGAGGACGAATGAAAATTGTACAATGTTAGTTTGTGTGGGGCAATGTGTCTGAGAATTAAACGGCAGACGTATGTTGCACTCCCTTATTCTGTAGATTGTAAGAGATTATGGAATATTCAGAAGCAATGGGAGATGTGATGTTAGGCAAAGGTAAGTTGAATTATGTTATGAGAATTTGGGTAAGAGATGAGATAAAGAAGCATATATGTATTATGTATGATTCAGAGCAGTATTATGCCGAGTCAACAATAAATTGTTCTAGCGTAGATTAAACAGCGAGAGAAATAGGGAGAGAGTGTTCAATGTGACACAAAACGATTTAATGTGGTGGCACTCCTATTCTATTGTTACTTGTAGTAGCCCAAGTGAAAGTCTTTGCGGGATACAGCTAATTTTAGGAAGAAAATCATTTGGTAAGGACTTGGATAATGATATTATTTTCAGAGGACAAGCACTCAGACAGACATCTGAAACAGAATGTATAAATTAGCAAAGGCTGTAGCTACTTGAGGAACGGGTATGCAAAGTGTGCAGATGAAGAGTCGGGGTGAAAGTGAAAACAAATGTATGGTATAAGTGGAGAAAGGTGTGAGTATGTTTGCGAGAGCACATAGCACAGAGGATGGGGGGAATCTCATTCCATGTATATCAGACTGTCACTTTGAATTCATTTTACATTTGCATCTGCAGAGCTCTCGAGAGGATGGTCGCGGGGATGGATGCCCAGGACCTCCAACACCCGTCCAATATATGCCTGAAGCCCCACCTGCGCCGACCGGTTTCTATACTATACCACCAATACCACCACCACCACCGGCCAGAAGAGCGCTGGCAGCAGCTCGGGAGTCTGCAACCAGTGATGTTAGTCTTGCTTCTTCAACCATCAACGTTGGAGCTGGGACAGACACATCCGCTGCGAATGTGACACGTACACAAACACCTATCAACCTGGCGACTATCCCAGGTAGTTTCAGTGTTGGTGCTCCGACAACCGTTTCTGGCGACAAGATAAAGTCTCCCAAATCGGTTTCACCGCCACCACCTTTGCCTCCACTTTCTCCATGTTTACCACCCGCACCACCTGAGCCAGAACTTTTATCTCCGAGAGTTCTCACTGCATCTGTATCACATCTATCTCTTCAATCCAGTCGGCATAACAGGTATCAAAATTAAATTAAACTTCCCCATTCATCTTTATTTGTTTCAAATTCTTCGCAACACTTGGTCCTCATATAACTTCCCAGTACCCTTCGTTCAACCATTTTATTCCAGTTTATTTGTCAATATATACACCCATCCTCTACAAACAAATAAATTTAACTATTTTTTCCAGTAACCCTCTCAATCTCAAGATACCTCACCTCTTCAACCACACACTTTTCTTCCTTAAATACAACCGTCACAAACAACTCGTGCTTCACCTGTGTGATACGTGAAGGGTGTGTAAAAACTGGTCATCTGTTGCTTTAGATGGAAACTGATATAGTTTTGTAGTTGTGACCACTGTATTCGTAGGTAATATGCCTTGTGGTGGAAGCAGTTTTCCCCTAATACAGAACACCGTTAGAAATTTTGTAGTTCTTAGAAATCTTCGACAGTATCCTCTTTCAATTATTATCATCATCACATATGAGGGAATGTTTCCCTGTTTGGTATTTTTTTTACATATAAAAGGAAATCATGAAAGTTTGAAAACACTTTAAGTCATTGACTGTATGGGGAACTTATTTTGGAAACGTTGGCATATTTTTCTTTGGGGGTTACGCATATCTGAAAACAATGGCATTTGTGAAGTGACAACATGCCTAGTGCAATAAAACAAGGCACCTAAGTTACAACTAGGCGACTTTTACCTGGGCATACGTGCATTTTACCCCTTTACAATAGTAACATTATCAAATCCACTAAGTAGTCATCATCTTCATTTTAGTTACCTACATAAAGTACTGCTTGTTTGAGACTTCCAACGCAATCATACGCATCATGATTATCTTTTAGCTTTAACCATTCAACATCTTCTCTATGTTACTTGTCACATTTACCATTTTGGTTCTAGGCCCAAGTTAATATGTGAAACAGAATGCACCCATTTTGTGTAATTCCATTTTAATAACACGAGAATTCAATACGAAATGATCGGTCATGATTGCTTTAAGCATAGTTTGTTTTCTGATATGTACTTAAGAATGTCGTCAGTGTATCCAGTCCGTATTTGTTTCAACAATCAAGCTGTCGAGAATCCTCTTTTTCTTAACTGAGTTGTATTAGGCTAAAGGAAAATTTATTTGGAAGCTAATTTGACGAGCATACTTTGGGTGATGAATCCAAAACCAAAAGAATCTCAGGACTGATGTCATGCCATAGAAACATAGTCTTATTGAAAACTATCTCAACGACTTTCTCCTCGTTATACTGTGGTTCCTTTACCTTCCTCTCAGATTATAGTTTCGGAGGCTTCACTCGTACTTCACTCATAGTATCTGAAGATACGAGTTGAAGTAGCGCTTGTGAAAATTCCAAGTGTTCAGCGAGTCGCAAATTAAATCTCGAATTTTGACACTGTCTCTTGAGAGATAGAGGAACCAAAAACGTGTAAACACTACAGCATCCTAGAAAAAAACTATTTTTTTTTTTCATATTTATTTGGAATCCTTTATATTAGATCAGGGGACAGGAAGGCATGATATTTAAATTGTCTTGGATCATTGTTTGATGGAAACACAATGTTTCGATTTCTGTCGCTCTCAAACCGTTTCTAAGCTCAAGGGGGAAAGTTAATTTGTAACGAAACGTATTTACTTTTTCCACTCGAATGAAAAAATTTGTTACTTGCAGGGAAAATTCTTATACACAGAAACCACTGGAACCAGACAAGTGGTCTAGACTAGGGAACAAAATTACCACACTTGCCCAACATTGACGACTCTAAAGATTATTTAACTTAAATATACAAATTGTTTCGATTCGAAGTTGTCTAAAAGCTAGAATTCGGAAATTACGATGTTTATTAATGTTATAGAAAAATGTAGTTTGTATGCATGTTGATGCTGACGAAGAACACGGCAATAGCTTTTGAAATTCGCCGTTAACGGTAATAATCTTAAGATCAAACCAATGAAACGTGTAACCGCTTGAGTTGTCACGCTGCTCAAAATGTTTCAATTTTATAGTGTACGTGGAAAGTGAGCATGATGCCGGCAGTTTTCGACCACGAATTAGTTTACATAGACCAAAAGAGGTTTGGTTTTCGCTTCCCATTCACACGTCTCTTATGCTTATGGAAACGGTACTTATTGACGATAAAGAGACTACTGGAAATTGTGTTTTTCATTCAAGTGTCCATTTTGATACTAACAAAATTTTGCAAGTCGGACTGTCAAGCCAAAGAGTTGGATTTTCCCTTTCCGTTATGTCATTTGGAAGGTAATTACGATCTTTCTGGCCACCGCCTGGTGCATATCTATATCTAGTATTTTAGGACTGGATTCTAGTATTTAGCTAATCGCAATCTTCACAGCAAATTTGCATCATGTTTCAGAATGTGGATGTTACAATTTTTATAATGTCTTTTCTGCACAGTGCGGCAGACGCATTTTGATTTAGTATCAGGTCGGTTTAACATCAACCTAGACGGGTGTGTGTGCATTATACCTACGAAGTCTAGAACAACTTTCACTACGTAGCTCATTCGTTGAAATCTCTGGAGACATTTACTTTCCAGTTATTGTTTGTTGTTCTAAATCACATCAATGGAAGAGTTACATAACGCGATTGTTTTCAGGAGGAATACATATTCCCACTACTTCAATTCAAGAGGGTTTCAACTGTTTAGTAAAGCGGAGAAGTATGCTTTTAGCGAATCCCATTTTCTCAAAAGTGTTTCATGGTATGCACTGCAATCGTGATAAAGCGTGCCAAGTCGTTTTCTCTATACGATTCAAAGATGAATGTGTACTTGTGTTTTCTTTTGTTTGTGATGACTTTTTTTGGAGAAAAAAAATCCTCACACAAAGCAGCCTCACACTCACTGGAAACGTGTTGTTGGAGCTTTGCAGATTTTTTAAGTGGCACCAAAAACGTTCATATTAAACAGTCCATCCTTATCCCTATAACATTATCGTAGTCACTTCCTACAAAACTTGTTTTACTATAAATTGTCCATTTGGAGAAGATCATGCGTTTTATTCTGTTCACCTTTTAAAATGTTGCAGGGTTAAAAATAGGATTTAAAAAAATAAAAGGCAAGCTTGTTGGCTTCCCCGAGAGTAGCTTAATACTGTCTTTTCTATTGTTTTTACTTGGAATGGATATTCTGTCCCAGCCTACTTGAAATAATAGTATAAAAGGAAGTAACTTCTATTTTCACACTCGTTTCTCTATCCAGCATTTATCTCATCATCTATTCTTTTTTCTCCTTTCTCCACCAAATCCTCTTTTCATGTGCTGCCTGAAGTCGAAAAGCATAACAACCTTAAGGGGCATTTCCAGCAGAAAAACAACACTCCATTTGACGCTGTCAAAAAAGCGTAATTCAAGCTTTTGTGATAATGATGTAACGCTGGCGTTACTGCATTAGCCTTAGTCAATGGGGAAAGTGAAACATAAGTGTTTACAATTAGAATAACAAAAGATGTAGACTGAATTCGAGGCCTCTATGTAATCCAATATCGTTTGGATTCATATGAAACACAAATAATATGGTCCAAATCAGCTTTTGTTTTACAAACAAATTGTACATACAAGTCATTTTAGCTGCGAAAGCAGACGTTTAGGATCGTTGATAGTTGTATGTCACTCTTCCCATCTCTTTGAAATCGACGGGTTTTAACGCGTTAAACGCTCACCCAAATGCTTCGTAAAAGAGGCATGCTTTCGCTACTTTCTATGACCGTGCTTTGCGATAGATCATTTCGCTTAAAATTTTCCATCTCTTTGAAATTGACGGGTTTTAACGCGTTAAACGCTCACCCAAATGCTTCGTAAAAGAGGCATGCTTTCGCTACTTTCTATGACCGTGCTTTGCGATAGATCATTTCGCTTAAAACGTAGCCTAGTTTATCTAGCTTTGCGTGGAACTCATTGGAAACACGATGTATGTATCATAAATGTCAAAAACATTTAATATAATTCAGTTATTTGTCATCAGTTTGTGGCAAATTATAACAAGTTTATATTATAATTACAACTCTGGACTGGATGTGCTACCTGTGGAAGGCGTTGCTCATAATAGCCAAAAATCATAACGGTCCGCCCCTCTCCCATTTTAGCAAGTCTCGAAGATTTCACGTCGATTCGGTAAAAGATTAAAATTATCGTGTCAACAAGAAAACCCCGACCAGGCTGTAGTACGCTAATACTTTGCAATGCCTGATAAAGAAAGTTAGACTTTCATGAGGTCAACTGAACCTGATTCCTCAATTAGGTCGGTTAGTTGTATTTCAATACTGCCATTGCCGCCATCGATGCATCTTACAACTCGATCAGTTTGTTTTGTTAAAGTTTCTCGACGCCTCTTTACAATTGCACATTTTCTACAACTATGCTATATTTTGTCGCTTTGAGTTACAAGAAGAAATATTACTCAATTTCTAATTGTAAATTGAACTCGTTTCTGTAATATGCGCTTTAAAACAGCAAATATCAAATGGGCAGATTAGAACAGTGCTTTCTCTTTACACAAAACCACTCTACTGCCATTGCTTAAATCGAATTAGCTTTACCACCGACTAGTTTAATTCTTACTCTTATGGACCATACCATAATTCATAACTATACTTTGATAGTTTACAACAAGCTGAAACATTCCTGCACTCTTTCTTTCTGAATTTTGAAAATCATCAATCTACTTCACAAGTTGAAAAGGAATATATGCTTTTAATTTTTACTGTTTCTTTTTTCTGTAGATTCCATTCAGGCAGTTATGCATTTCATCGGTAAGCTGACATATTTTATTTGTTTCTTGAACCATATACGCTTCTTCGTCAAATAAACATGTTTAAATCCGACTTATCATTTGTCTTATTGCGTAAATAAACGGTGCGAGCTCATACAATGTTGTCTCGTTATCCTTTCTCTGCTCTATTATTATCTATATAAGAAAGAAAGTTAATTCCAGGGCGAATATTTTCAACAAAATCCACATTTAATCGAGAACCAATCTATATCACCGTATTTTTATTTCTTGTGTAGACACGATGTTTGTTAACCAATTATTTTCTCTATAAATATTTGTTTTGACATGCTGATCTCATTATTTTCATCGTTCAAACATGATACAAAAACGCAGGCGGAAGAAGAAGAAGAGGAAGGAGCCTTCCGTAACAAAGTAATGACCTCGAAAAGTACTGATTATAAGATATACAGTAGGATTATCTTTATAAACAGTTACCAGTAACTACTCTTCCAACCTTCAGAACCAACATGCGGATTAATTATCTCAAATACTTGCTCAGTAATCAGCTAACCATTAATGTAGACTACAGAATTAAAACTTACACACATAAGACATAAGTCTTAGGTTCTGTTGTTGTTGTTCCTTATAAAAATCAATCTACAGCGATTGATTGTTTGTAATGTTAGTATATATATTTTGTAATTTAGTTATATTTCTATGTATGCAATACTGTTAAAGCATTGTTTCAGTTTTGTCGCATAAGCATGCATGCTATACTATTGGTAAGTATGTGGAATGGACTAGTCATTAATTATCTATGTAAACTAAATATGACAAAAGTGCACTCACACCAAACACTATTAAAAGCTATGCATTAAGATTTTGCAGAAAAAAAAATATTGCTAATTATGCATTTTATGCAGTTAGTTGCTATGATTAATTTATAAATTAAACTAAATTGAAATGTTTTACTCCTGGCGGTTGTATGCGCCCCTTATCAAGAATTTCGTCCGTTTTTAACCCAGATTATTATCAAAACAAACGGTTTCTTGAATGTGTCTCCAGTATGTTATCTGATTACGAATTCGTCGAAGATAGCTGCCTGGAGTTTCTCTTGCATTGTAACAGTTACCCAAATTGTAGTTAAAAGGAAAATGAATTATTTCCCTATAATGACCTAAGTACAAAATTGGAACTTCATACCAATAGCATTTTAGATAGTCTCCATGTTGTTTTAGTTGATATAGTGACAATCCTTTTCTCCTTGCATACCCTTATACAAAATATACCCTGTCCATTCTGAACCGGTTTGTACGGCATGTGTTTTTTTGCAAAGGAATTATGTCTCGTTGCAATTGCATCGTAAGTGTAGTTAGACTATTAGACGTTGTAGACATTTTAGTCCTAAGACATAGCAAAAACAACACAGGATCAGAACAAATTTCGTATCCACAGACAATACAGTCTCAGAGAAGAACTGTGACGGGACAATGCACTCAGTCATATACCTACATTCGTGGAAATTGCCATTGAATAAAATCATATGAAGATTTTATTAGCTGGGATATTTGATAGTAGACACAAGGGAAAAGTGATTATTGATTTGGGGAACGTGCGTGTGTTTTGGACAATGCCGTCGGAATAATATAACATAGTACACGCGTGACTCAATAGGATGGTAAACATTAGAATATTATGAATGGAGAATAATAGCGTGCGATAAATATGGCTGACTGATTACACCGCAGCGGTGTAAGCAAATAAAGTGAAAGTTTTATATCCTTTTTGCTCTCATTATATATTC
Source organism: Salina celebensis (assembly GCA_036561885.1). Lineage (NCBI taxonomy): Eukaryota > Metazoa > Arthropoda > Collembola > Entomobryomorpha > Paronellidae > Salina > Salina celebensis. The sequence continues at coordinate 8,229 of JAAXOA010000110.1, read as the reverse complement.
AACTTACTCGTTTTCCTTTTGTTCTTTTCCGTACCAGTAAGTATATAATGCTTTGGTAAATATCTCCTGGGTTGGCAAATCTACTGTGAGCAAACGGTTTACAAATAATGCTTTCATTAAAAGAATTTGCAAAGTTTTTTTCTATCCTTCTACTGTAACATTACTTTCCACTTTCACTCCAAGCAGGCATAGCAAGATGAAATGAATCGAAAGTGATTAAGGTTTACAATTGTTCCTAATTTTAATACCGCATTCTTGCTCCGTCCTAAGACAATTTCAGGATTTGTAATAATACAAACTTTAATATTTTCGTATCAGTTGCCATTATCCAGAATTTTGAGCATAACAAATCCTCGAAACTGTGCTGAAACAAACGCAAAATACTAGTTGGAGCGACCAAATATACTGGGTAGAGAACCTGAAGTATTTAGAAATATTAGCTGCTGTAGAGCTTTTTACTTAGAGCGAGATTTAGAGAATTAAACGAGTCTTCCAAAACTGTTGTGCGTAATAATATTCGCATCGCACCTTCATGTACCTGTGTTTTCCACGTGGTCAGATTTAACCTAAGCAGAAATAACCGACTTATAACTTGTATGATGGTTGTTGCCGAACAATGCTAACAAACAATACTTTTGTCTACCCAGTAACAAAATTTAACCATGCAAGTTGACGCTAGTTTATTTGACTCGTAATCAATGTACGCGGTTTGTTAAAAATCCTTTAAATATGACTCATTCCTAAGAGAACTGTGTGTAATCTGACAAGATTTTTTCTGATTGACAGTGTGGCATCATCTCTGAGTGACCTTAGCTATGACGCAGCAATCTTAGAACGTGCTATACGTACCAATGACGTGAGCCGAGTGAAGAAATGCTTTGAGAAGCATAAACATCGCTTTCAGGTACTTTCTTTATCCATTAAAACTGTACGGGTGTAAATATATAATCAGCAACAGATCTGGAATTGACGCTACAAAGACAATGACTCAAGATGCCCTTTGATCTTAATTACGTATCCATTTATTCCTTGGTTGCCCATGAACGTTCACTTAACGTTGTCAAGTGGACACTAAGAAGAGATATTTCAGTTCTTTCTGAAGAGCAGGAGGTTTTTTCCTCTTTCCCCATTAAAGATGTAACACTCCGGTCACTCAAAAAGAGCGGCATGAGCTGCCAACTAGCACTTAATCGGTTAGAAATGGAAGCTGTGTATTTCTTGTGACATCCGTTGGGACACTGTTAGAACACTGCTCAAAGAATCCTGACCCATGTATTATTCATTCGCACAGAAGTACTAAAAGGGAAGGACTGCATTTTTGGGGGCTTCTGCACTTCTAGAAGATCGCAAATACAGATATAAAGCATTCACAGGGTTTATGATTAATTACCATATTGCTCGGGCGGGAATCCTCAAGTCACTCACCACCCTTGAGTTGACTTGTCAATTAAACAAGTACAGTGGCTCCTGATATCTGCATGGGTACACGGAGAAAAAAACCTACCTAAGTAATTTAAGTAACCGTCTGGAAAATACTTTTCCCAAAGTCATTTTTAGATTTTTCCTCAACGTCCATGCTCACCTAGCGTAAACATTTTTCACGTGGCTTTTTAGCGAATTTTTAATACGTAGGAAGGATACCTCGTGTATGCATGTTAGGAACGGGTAGAGGGAAAATGGGGAAATATGTTTTAGGATGTAAGCAATGTTTTTCGTGAGCCCATTCAGCCAACATTATTCAATTATTCAGGAAATGATGGTAACAAAAGCCTTTTGTGTAAGTAAGCTTTCTTCCAAAAGGAGATACATGAGTATGAAATGAAGGGAAAAAGTTACACACGTATGGTACGAAAAGGAGAAAATGTTTCGTATTCTGTTATAGCTGTCGCCATCAGGAGTGAACGTTACATAACGCTGCCCAAATAGCCTAATGCTTTCACCGCTCTGTTCGCTATCTCCTGAGCAAAAACAATGGTGATGATGCGACAAAAAAATTGAATTTTCGTGACAACCTGGCTAATCCTTAAATCCTGTCAGGAGAAAATAGAAAAGGAACCAGGAACTGTTCCTGGGCATTAAAAATAAGTAATTGGAAAGTTACTTTAGGCTAACAGCCAGTCCACAGTATGGATGCTATGATATAGCTGACGTTAGTTTACATAGTTTTCTTCCTCTAGAATATGTTATCTACTTGTTTGATTTTAAACTTGGATGTAGATTGTGGAAAATGTACAACAAAACTGTGATGATGAACCTGGATCTGGCAACAAAGCAGCAGCAGGACATAGTAGTGGTGGGAACTCTGTGTTTGCGGGAACATCTACCTCGGCATCAACCAACGCAGCTGGCGGCCCACAGCAGCCGAAGCAGAGGTACGTTTTCCATGAAAAATTGACTGTATCGTTTATCCTCTCACATTTACTAGAAAAGATGACAAGGCCATGAATGTTTTATAGAGCTATACATTCCGATGATATATTTGACGCTGCCGTTTTATGCTGAACAAGGACATTGTTCTTTTTGACCGGGGTGTCTTTTCACAGTTTGAGGTAGCCAGGTCAATCCATTTGAACTAGAAAGAAAGCAAAAAAGAGAAATTCTTGTATTTTCAGTTTTGATTTCCTTGTGGGTAGGCTGATAGTGAGATGAGTCTTCAGTACACTTAAATTAACAAGAGACATCAATTCTGTTTTCTCATTCGATGAATATTTTGTGCAAGCTCAATTAGCGTAATTACTCAAGTTCGTGAGAAAAGCTGGTAGATATGAGCTAAGGGTTAATTGAATTTGAGTAGATGTGTTATAAAATATTGTTTCTTCTGGAGACAATTTACACGAGAGGGAAAGATGCTTTCAGGGGAAAATCCGAATTGAGTAGGTTGAGAATGATGGTTTGTTAAAAGAGAGAAATGGTGACGTGTGCCATGATAGGATTGGACGTTTCAATGGACTGTTCACTAAAAGTCACATTGAGAGAGACATCCACCCCATGTGAATGATGTCGAAAGAGGATTTTTAGCAGACCACTTTCAATAAATTTCATTTTGGAGTGGAAGAAAGAGTCACCGTGGTCAAGTGACATAGTGACTGTGAGACTGATGAAGAAATTCGTTGTTTTAAATTGAATGTGATGTTTACATGGTAGCTGACTGCATTAGCTTGATAGAGAGTAAATTCGTTGCCGGAGTGGTTGAAAATGAAAATTGGCTTGTTTGTCTACAGCCGACCTAGTGAGTTTGCCGGAGACACCGAAGAGAATCCTATGGTTTTCACTAATGCCATCCATTTAGCTGTAGAATGGGGAGCTAATGATGTTCTCCGGTTTTTGCTTCGGGAAAATGTCGATCCGAACAAGCCAGGGAGGCTCCCAGATGCGTATGATATCTCAGTGGCAGGTAGCAGAAGTGCATCTGTGTCAGCTTGGGGCTCTGGCTGTGTCTTTTGCCCACCCAGCCCACGCAATGTATCCAGAGATGTTTCGCCAAGCCGTGAGACAGGAAGAATTTTCTCAAGAAACTCGTCGAGGAACGTGTCGACAGAGTCATCACGGTGTGTGTCTCCGTGTCGTGAGCGCTTGTGGTCCACTAAAACGGAACCTGGGGACGTACCTAGGGTGTCTAGTGCTCATTATCGCCGGGAAGCGTTCAAAAACTTGTCAAGCAAGATTGAAGACAAAGAATCATCCAACGGAGAAGCAGATAGTACAGTCCCACCCGATGGTAGACCTACAATATCCGTGGTATACTGTACGTCAGAGGAAAGGCGACGCTCAAGTGGTGCGAGGCCTCTCGGAGAAATTACACTTCCGGTTTCTGGATCTGCTTCAGCAATCGAAAGGGACCCTGAAGAGTGGGTTACAGGTAATTAACGACAAGCTAATCATCCTCTTAATTTTACTACGAGCAAAATGAGTTTTCCAAGATGCGATACCAAACATATTTTACAAACAAATCCCCTGATTGATTGAGCATCTACATGTTCACAAGGCGAGAAAATTGCTTTCATACTTGATGTTGCTTCTTGTTTGTACAGGACCTCAGAGAAGAATCAACCGGAGGGTAAGTTGGGTTTCCAGCCTGCGAGAGCCTACCGATAAAAGTCGTATGACGTTAGCGAGCAGACTGAAACGGCAGAAGTTGCGACTACCTCGCCAGAGATCTTTTTCTCTAGAGAGTGAGCTGGAATTGCGTACCGTCGCCAAAAGAGCAGTTGGAGTTGCAGGGGCACTGGCAAGCATCCGAGAAGCTAGACGAAGTATTTCTCTCAAAAGTAGCCCTCTACATTTCCCCTGGTCATTCCGAAGAGAAAGCTCGACTGCTATGAGAGAAGGAGGTGTATTTGCTGAGTTAAGACGCAGCTCGGAAATATTTCGCAACATTCTTCTGTCAATTGCAGGAAGAGATGAATCGACACCGACAGGTAACTTCATTTTACACTTATATAAGAAATTAAAAAATGGTGTATTGATTGGTGGGTCCTCACAGGGCTAAGCCTAACGCAGAAACGAAATCTATTTGCTATGCAAATTTGGCATATTTGATGGAGATTGTACATAAAACCTCTCGCGTTTCACCCAAAAAAATCCATGTGACACGCAGACTTCCTAGTTTCAATGGAGTTACCCTTCAGACCTGTGAATTCATTAAATTGTAAACATCTACGAACACCGTAACATGGAGTATGCCAACCTCTTCACACAAAATGGCTGGAATGAAAAGGCAAGTTTTTCTCTTAGTAGGTCACCCCTGTAACACATTAAAAGGGGAAAAATGCTTGGAAAAAAATAGTTTATAATAGGCTTGTTCCATCGTACATACGTAGATGGTTTTTAATTTACATCGAGAGGCAAGAAAATTGAATCTATAAAGCTTTCCAACCATGAAACTGTTCATTTTTAAAGTTTGACTATACTCAGTAAATATGACAAGAGTAGAACTTTATAAATTCAGTTGCACAGGCATGTACATGGTACTGTGTAAACTTTGTAAACTTTTTAAAAAAAGTGACGCATGTTATGTTTGAATGAAGCCCGCTCGACCATTCAAGCTAACCGCCAAGAGTTTTTGAAAAGCTGCAACGATTTTTCAATCATTCTTATAACGAAGTTATTAACGTTGTGTGCCTTATCAAGTTGCGTTTCCGAAACCATGCATCATAATAGTATTGTAATGGAAAAGTGCGTTTAACTTGAAATATTGAACTTTCACTCCTAACTCGTTCCTTAAGTGTAATTTAAGTTGTACATAGTTTAGTATATTTTGACATCTATTTATGAAGCTATTGTTAAACATTTTGAGTGAAAAGTTTCTTTCTTCTTTTGAGCGACTACTTGAGCCCGTTACTTGTTCTTCAGGTTAAATCAATGCAGCAACTACCAGTTTTGCTTAGGTTCATTTTTCCTGACACATTTTCGTATTGGCCTTGACAGGAGCACTTAGTTGATTATTTTCCCCTTTTTAGATAGAAGCTCGTGCCTGTATCCTGTCACAAAATCACTCAAGTAGGATAAAGCACAAGAACCGACTCTATAATCATTCAGTTCACAGAGTCTATTATAGGCAGTCAGTCTTAAGGAGAAAGGCGTAAATTTAGATGTGTATTATTATGTTAGTATGGCTCAACATAGTGACAAATTGTTGTTTCTATACAAAATGTGTAGTTTAATCGCCCTATTTTCCAAACAGTTCTAGAATTTGATTGTTCAACTCAAAACCGGTGTACAAATATTCCACGATGTGTCTATTTTCCGGTGAGCTCAAAACGTGTAAATCACTTGTCTACCATGTCAGCTAGCTAGAATGATGACGTTAATATCGGAGATGGGTATGTATGGTAATGATGAGAAAGGAAGTGTACTCTCTCACCACAACCACGCTTGTTTCACCAAACACTAATGCTCCCTCATCTTCTATCGGTATGAGGAAGCGATATTTTCCTACACTAATTCAGTCTTCCAGCCATACTAATGATGATGAGTGCATTAAATAGAATGATGATGATATTAATGGTTTTCATAGTATGTAGTAGTAAAATTTACCGGTATTTGAATGAGTATGCGGCCATCACGATGCTACCACATCGTTTCTGAAACTTTACTTTCCCAGCTTATATCACCAAGCGTTTATAAAAATGCTGTTCATATTAGCAACCGATGGTATTTTTATCTCCAACACAATTCATTTTTTCCACGGAAAGAAAATGAAACATGCAGAGTGGGCACTTTTCCCTAACATCAATATCAGCAATATTTGCAAATTTTAAGAATAAGTTCTCATAGGAATGCGTATGTACATTTAGCATGTTTGAATTAAAGTGCTGTGTATACTTTAGAGAACAATACAGAAGTGCCATAGGGAAGCAAACTTGATTATCCACAGAAGGATGTGTACGTAAATCCGGGTTTGTCCCTAATGGCATCGCTCTCGGAAGTTGATAATTTTAAATCTGTTTATTTGGCCCTTCATCTGCCATTAATATGGTTTGACAGGTTCTCGATTTTTAGTAGGCAGGAAACAATAGGCTTAGACATTGTAGATAGCTGTAACCACATCGAATAGAAACAGCCAAACCATCATCCATCTCACAGCGTAGACAATATGCAATGTTGTTATTCAGCCTACCTGCCACTTCCAGTATACTTCTTGTCAAGAGTGTTGTTTCGGAGTACATGCTTTTGGAGTGGATGTATGAGCAGTCTTAGCACCCATTTACTGAGCTGTACAGACCATCATTTGGTTATAAATCAAAGTGTTTATAACCATGGCCTGACCTACGAACTTTCCCTTTGAAGATGTACTTCTCTAATTCATATATGCAGCCACATTTATGTGCAAATTTATGATCGTATACAGATAAATAATGGTAAAGTTATGACGACGATGAAATATCATCAGGTTAGGGTAATTTGCGTCATACGTTAACCTCGTACGGAACAAGTACAATTGAACTGCACAGCTCTGCTCGTGATGTGGTGTGTAGGTAAGGACGGAGTTAAAGATGCGTGTGTCGTTGTGCTTCAAGTGACTTGATTGGATGAATGGTTCGCTGCCTGAATGAGTGACTTGGCTGACTGATTACAATCAGAGCGCACATGAACTGAAACTATTGTCAGACTTTTCCCTTCATGTATTACGCTACAAGAGACGACGAAACACTCACAAGTAATTCAACTTGTTAAAATAAAATAATAATAAAACGGGTTTTTTGGGGAAGGAATAGCAAATAGAAAACACTGGTTATTAAGAGAGAAAAGTGTTGCAGGAGCAAAGTTTATACTTGTGTTATAGACACATATAAATAGTTGGCATGGCCAGACAACACGCTTGATTGTGAAGTGCTTTCACTACTCACGCACAACCACTGCCACTCCAGCTTAGTAAGGGAACTGGTGGAGTTGGTCGACGAACAGAGTGTATCACAAGTGATAGCGAGGATAATCATGACGGCGATGGTGAAGGAGATTAGAATTTATGAAAGTGTACACCTAAATGCATTATAATTTATGCCCTCTGCATGATTTTTATTTTCTACTGGAGGTATGAGGTGGCTGTCTGTGGTGCGCACTATCGCCAACGTTGCGGTCCCGAAACCAGTCACCTGGAAACATGCTGACGACTTGCTGGCATGCCTCAAAAGTATTAATAATTTCAAGAGTATATGTAGCGTGACATTAGACGTGGCAAGTAGGGCTGATTTTTAGGTATAGATTTAAACAACGCTTGGCATTTTATCTGGTTTTCACCCAGGTTTTACAGACAGCAAGTACATTTTATCACAAGGAACAAATTTGGGAACAGAATCGATCGAAAATAAATTCAGACAGTGAGCCACTCTGATGTGTCAAACTAGTCATTATTGATTTATACAAGATGTGGAAAGATACGATGGGGCAGTTTGAGTGACAATCTATTACTATTACTTATGCTTTTACGGCGTACTCTTATTAAGCGTGACTCTATTACGGTTTCTGATTTGGCGTTGTTAGTCTGTAGATTCGTTACGATTACCAAATTTCCGTAGACGCTACATAACGATAACTGTCCTAATTTTAGTCATATTTTCTTCGGCCCTGGCTCTAGAGGTGCCTGAAGGTGCTCACATACAATCTTCTGCATAAAAGTTTAATGCTTTGAACATTCCCAGATATTCCCAATAAGGCCCCCACATGCATATACTCGCATCAACCCGACTGGGTTACCTAAGGTATTCTGTTGCTACTACTCCGCAATGC
>JAAXOA010000109.1:0-36515 GCA_036561885.1 Salina celebensis | reverse complement strand
AAATCGTAAAGTTTGGTGGAGGTATTGAAGCTGCCAGAGCCGAGCTGACGAAAACTAGGGAACAACTTGAAGAAGAAAAGAAAATTTCGTTGAGCTTCAGAATCAAGCCGTTAGAGCTTACTGGAATGGGCATGGAGAGTCTCAAAAAGAAAGCTGCAGAGTTGTGGGAGTCAATCGTCAAACTGGAAACTGAAAAGTATGACTTGGAAGAGAGACAGAAACGCCAGGACTACGACGTAAGTGTTCTATAAAACAAACAATATTGTCCATATTTTTTTATATAAACAAGATAAATGTGTATAAATGCTCGGTAAAACCAAAAATTTAAAAGTTGAAAGAATTGAGGGAACGTCAGAGGCAGCAACTCCGCCAAAAAGCTATGAAATTAGGTTTAGAACCTGAGTAAGTACTTTTTGAAGATTGCAGAAAGTAAAAAAATGGTGTGAAAGTTGTTTTCGTTTTTTATAATGTTTCCATTCAAGTTTGTCATTTTGTTGTTCGCGTCTTATCGCTTTGTCGCCTGCCTCGTCAGTCGTGTTTACGAGTCATTTAAACTTGTCTTACTTTGTCTGCGCATTCGCCATTCACTGAGATGTCCGTTAAAAAGATGTAACTTAAAAACCCTCTTTTAGTTGAAAGAATTGAAAGAGCGACAGAAACAACAGTTGCGGCACAAGGCCTTAAAGCGAGGTCTTGATCCAGAGTAAGTGGTCAAACACAATTATTATTAGGAATATCCCTACTTTTACAACCCTTGTACATAGCACGCTCACTTTTGTGAAAAACTACCTCTTTGGTTACTTTTTTCTTACAAAATATTTCCGTATTTAGTAGCCCTGAAAATCAAAATTATTTACTTTTCGTTTTATTACTTCTTTGCACTGTAAGTTTTACATACTTGATACAATTTTTAGTTTTGAACAGATTTTTATCGAACATTGAATGAACATAAGTTCGAAAATGAATTATTTACCTCTATAGTCGTCACTGTTGCACTACATTTATATGTTTGCTTGTGCATGATAGCTTGAAGTTTTGTTTGCAAGTGTATATTTTTTGCAGTTTCTTTCCTTTGTTTTAACGATTTAATACGAAATTCAGAGTAATAATATTTGGATCTCTTTAAATTTCAGGGCTTTAACAGGAAAATATCCGGTAAGTTACATCGCAACCAGAGATCATGTATAATGTATACTTGTTGATGGCCTTAACTAATTTTCTCTTTATGTAGCCAAAAATCCAAGTCGCATCTAAGTACGAGAGACGAGTCGACACCCGATCATACGAAGAAAAGAAAAAGCTTTTTGAGGGTGTAAGTTTGCATTTCTGTCATCTTCATAGGGATTGTTTAAATCGATTTGAATTAGAAACGTTATTTTAATTCTTGCACAGGGAATTGATGATATTAACAAGGAAGTCACAGAGAAGACCTGGGGAGATAACAAGAAAGCATGGGAGGATAGACAAAAAGGTACATGTGTACTCAGAGATTAATAGTTCAATTGAATCTTTCTATGTTTAATGATCAATAAATAATTTCAGCCAAGCTTCCAAAATGGTTTGGAGAGCGTCCTGGAAAAAAGAAGGGAGAACCTGAAACACCTGAAGAGGAAGAAGATAATAAGGAAGATGTGAACGCCCCTCTAGACCTTGAAGAACTTGCTGTTGGCCTTGTACCTCCACTCCCCGTTGAGGAACCTGAGGAAGAGGAAGAAGAAGCTGCTGCCGAGGAGGAAGAAGAAGAAGAAGAGGAAGAAGAGGAGGAGGAGGAAGAAGAAGAAGAGGAGTAAAATTCAAATTTTACATTCTGTATATTTTCTCTCTTCACAACTTTTTTTCAAAGCCTCTGATCTGCTTGCTATCCTTCTGTACTATAAACCACAACTTTTAAACTCAAAAACTATTAAAAATAAATCATATATCGGCTAAAAATAATTCGAGGAAATGATGCACAAAGAACAGTTTATTTGTAAATATAAGTTTTTTATTTGTTTCTTTTCTTTTCTCTGTTTTAAATAATGCATAAGACTTTTTGTTACGGAAATCATTATATTTTTCACCACCTTTTCGCATCATGAAGGAATCATTTATTTGTGTTTCACGGGTAAATGTTCATAATCTACACAATATAGTTTTTTTCATGTAATTGTGGTATGTGTGCTTGCCCTACTTTATTTGGAATTGTTAAACTAACTTCTCAGTTCAAAATATTTCATAAAAACTTGCAAAAACGGAAAAGAAACTGTTTCTAAAAACGTATAAGATACAGAAACAAAATAGTTTGGTGGCACACATTTGCTAAACAAAAAAACAAAAAGTGAATCATAATTAGAATTAGACACTATCTTCTTTGTGTAATATAATTGATATAAAGATAATATATGAAACTGTACTCTGTAAGCGTTGTCTTTTAGTAAATGTATTTATATTTATATAATTATAGTTTTTTAAAGATCTGTAAAGAGCATACAAGTAGTTTTGTTGGATATATATGTTTTCTTCAAAAAAACAAACAAATCTTTAGCGACTTGTTTCATATTGAAAGTTTTTGGAACTGCGGTAAAAAGAATGAGTTATTTTTCTGTGTTTTAGGAATTTGTCTATTCGACGACGATGAAAATATATATAAATGAACAGAAGAATATCGTTTTATTTACGAAAAAACTGGTTAAAGTTCTCTTAGAGACCTTGTGTATAGGCAGACACTGAAATGTAAAAGAGAGGAGGCTTAGTTGTATTGTAGTTGTTATAGACTATGAAAAAGGACAAATACTTAGGTTAGAACTGTAGCACTGTAGACTTACAATTCTATTGTCAACCCTCATTTGTAGCTCTATCCGCATCGCCATTTTGATGGGGTGATTTCTCTGGAGCGCCCAAAATGGCTGGGTCTTCGACTGACTTGGAGTCCACATCAGACTGGAATGGCTTTGGCTCTTCGTCACTGGTATCAGGGATTTGCTTGGGATTTGAGACGGATTCTAGATCATTATCACGATAAGAGTTGACGGCGTTGTCGACAATAAACGCGTCGTCCTCGTCCTCCAACATTTTCTCAAGACCGTTGCTGGCTAGGGCTGACGAGAGACTGTTCAAATTCGGCTCCAGAGTGGCAGCTATTTTTGCGCAATACTCTTCCCAGGATTTACCGTGCAGGAAGCAAACTAAAATCACCTGCAAAAGAAACACGACTTGCTTGTATCGATTTGTTATGCAATAAGACTCTATTTGTAGCAACTGAGCACTAACCGTCATGTTATCGCAGCCTAATCCTCCCATTTGGCAATCTGGTGACAAGCATTTCGTCATGACAGCTTCGCAAACCTCTTCTGGTTCCATACGAGCTCCTAAATGCTTTCGGACAGTCTCAACACATTCCTAGAACATATAGTATTAACAAAAATAGTTCAAAAGTAGTCCATGAAAAACACTTATACTTCATGAAAAAGCTTACCGCGTTGGTCATGACATCCCAAACTCCATCACATGCTAGGATAACAAACTCCCAGTCCTCCGTGATAGTTCTCGTCTCCACATCTGGAAGCGCTATAACCATCTGTTCTTCAGCAGGTTTGGAAGGGTTTCGTTTGAACACAAAGTCGCCCAGGGCTCTTGACAATGCCAGGTTTCCGTTAACTCTATTGTACTCCACCCACCCACCCGCATCCTTGATTCTCATCAATTCGGAAGGGTTGTTTGGCTTGTGATCGGCTGACAACGGGTGTTCTTTTCCCTTTATACATGCTACTGCTCTGGAATCCCCAACATTACCCTGTCCGCATGAGAACACCACATTAACAACCAAATATCTTAACAATCCAATGAAAGTTTCCAAATGTACTTACACAGTATAACTGATCACCCTTGATTAGTACCGTTACAGCCGTTGTGCCGGCCACTTCATCTCTCATTTGCTCATTGTTCATCATATTATTGTCAAACTCCATGAAGCCCTGGCAAATTTCCCAATCAAATCATCAGTTACAAACTTATCCTTAACATTTGCTTTCCCCAAAGTCGTTTAATTAGATTACCTCTCTAATCGCTGTCGTAATATCTCCGTTCTTGTACTCTGGTCTATCAACTACTGACTTATGCAAGTTAATCCCCGCATACTGAGCAACCGCAGCTCCTGCAAAACAGCAAAAACATATCATGACATTTATGCAACGTTGCACTACTAACCTTGTACGCACGTGACTCTCATAAATCACATTTATATTTCAACCCACAACCATGTCTCCCAACCATGACGTCACTCTCCCAATTACTCATTTCTCTTCTCTGAGAAACTATCTTTAAAAACGGCCTTACCTCCATGACCATCATAAACAGCAAAAAACGCTGCATCCTGGTCGTCTGGCAGTGACAATATATGAGTGTGAGAGTCCTCCATAGTCACACGCCATCCCTGCATACAACTTGAGCCCACCTATAAAATAATATCCAGTAATTAGACAAAACGTTCCAGAAACATAAAAATGTAGAATTGGATGAAATCTCTTCCAACCAACTTTACAATTACAAAGTCACACTCACCTTATATGTAGAATTCTGGCATGACGATGACTCCTTCGCCGTTACAGGCTCTGACAGTGTTTGCCCCATTTTGTATAGTAAAAAATTAAACTACAATTTTGCTTGCTTAATCCCTCCACCCTCTTCTTTTAAATTTCTACACGAATATTAACTCTTCTATAATGTCTCTTAAGAATAACTACATTCACACATTAAAAATATCAAATTTTCATTTGCTTTAAAAAATATCACTGGACTTTCCTCATATACGTAGAAAAAATAAGAACTTTAATGGTTGTCTCCTTCAAACGCACACACAAAGTCCACACACACCAGTCAACCACGCCAAAAAAAAATCTAGTATTATTATTTAGTGTGGAAACAACAGTTGACTTTTCTTTCGAACCAACTACTCTTCGCCACCACTACCAACTAAATTCTCTTTTTGTTCAAATAAACTGTGCAGATTTATCAATTTTTTGTATTATATCTATATTATAATGGCTACATGGTTCGTGTGTGTCAAGTCATCATATTTTTTTTATCACACTATCCTCAGAACAAGAACCGACCGACAAACGTCGTCACTTCTCAAATAAATTGTGTAGAAGACGGCCTAAAGTATCATCCTTACTTCGTTTTAGAGGGACTAAAAACTGGGAAACAACAAAGACAGCTATTGTATTGTATAGGGGCTTGCAAAGAAATTCCGCCGTGCAGAGTGGTGCAAGGTTTATATCTTTGTCATCCATAAATTTAGGGGCAACGCGGTTGCAAACGGTTGAAGTCAGTTTGGATGGCGCCCCCAGAAGCCACTAAAGGAGCCACATTCGTCAGTTTTGCTGCATCGCTGGGGCCTTTAGCAGTTGACCTTTCTACCGTTGGCAGCGGCCGGAATTCTCCGTTTTGTTATGGGGGGGGGGGGCAAGGATCTATTGAGCGACTTGAGGGTTGTTGGTTAGCTCATTTCAAAGGACGTGGTTGTCATTCAATAGGCAGTCGGCTATTGACGCATAAATGCCTGGACAAGCTGTCCACCAATTTACGGGACGCCATTTGTATATGATGTCATAGTTAACCAGAGGGGCAATGTATTTCTTCCTTTTTTCGAAAACTATCAGGCAGTACGCCGTCTATTTTATAACACCCATCTCTACATACAAATACTGCACCCTAGCCATATATCACAAGCATGATAAAACTGTACAGGTTTCATACCACACGCAAGATAGTCCACCAATTATTTGTTGAATGACGAAACTAGGGGGTTGTCCATTACCTACAGGGTATCCAAATCGTCATACTGTGAAATCTGTTGCCGACTTTTTAGACAGCAGAAGAGACTTGTATCTGTAATTTAAGAAAACAAAATATTAGTTTGCTATGAAGCAAAAGGTTGATTTTGTGCATACCTAAAGGACCCCTTATCGGAAGTTTTTAGCATAAGTAAGCCCGCAAGTCATATAAATGTTCTACTACGTCTTTTACCTACAATCAGTTTCTTGGGAAATGTACTGTAACAGACAGCATGCATGTGTAGTACGGATTAAATTCTGAGTAACGTTGAATGACTGCAGCATGTGTTGTGCATGTTTTCTTCCGAACACAGTTGTGACTACGCTCATGTCATTCTCTATCCCCCTTTTCATAGAAAATCCTTTTTTTAGTAGATGTAGAAGTGTGTGGCTGCTATCTGCTTGTAATGGAATTGTACAGCCCCTTTACCTAAAATATGAAAGGTGTCATGAATAAATGGCGAATGTGGAATGAGTGGACTCGGAAAAGACAGTACCCTGACCTTTGAGGTTTTTCATTAGCGAAGGGTTCTGCCTAGGTCGGCAACCGCCTGAATAACACTAGTAAAACCTGGTGTGGGTCCAGCATTTGAAGACTTGAAATGGCTCAGGCGCTGGCTTCATAATATCTTCCTCGTTTTGGTTAATGGTTTTTCAGTGACCCTCGTTCAGTAGCAATTAGTAACGTCGTATATTTGCAGTCCCTCATCGCTAAGTCACTCTCTCTCCTCTTGTGACACCATCCACTACCACTCATATGTGTATGAAATTTCAACCTTCTTGAATGATCGAAATGAGAGTGAATGTAAAAATAAATATAAATGAAAACGTGAAGAAAAATGTTGCAGTATTGTTTATACCATTTAGCCAAATGCATGAGATATTTACTCTCCTCGTCTCGTCTCTTGCGAGATTTTGCACTCTAGACTGGCTTCTCAAATTCTAGAAACTTATTTTTAGATGAACAATACTATTTCGCTAAAGGAACATTTTAAGTCTAGTTAAAATTTATTTAAAACCAGGTGTTTTCAGAGGAAGATTTTTAATGAATCTCATCTGGCTCAGTCGCACACCTTACGTCCCAAAAAGGAACGTTTTAATGAGTCCTGTCGCCCCTCTCTATACACGTTGCTAAAGTTTGCTCGTTAAAAACAGCTGACCTCATTCATATATTTGTTTCTCCTTCATGGAACATCAAAGATGAAGAGTAGTAGGAAGTGAACGACGTTATCAGTGATCATTTGACTATCAAGACGTGCTTCTCATTTTTTTCTGACGAATTTGAATATTTACTAGAACGATAATTTGTCTAGACGAGACTCCCTTTAAAACCGTATGACAGGTTTGCTGATTATTAGTGGAGCGTAAGTGAAAACAAAGTTATATTTGGTTAATTGACGATTTTATAATATTTATAGTCAGGCATGTACGTTTAAACTTAGTGTGTCTATAAAAATCTTTTTTTTTTCTGTTAAAGTGTGTGGGCCGGTTAGGGTTTCACGTGTGTGGTGGAGTCACCAGAAGCAAAAAAACGGCAAAATAAATGGTAGCTGTTGGAGTTTCTACATCCAACATCCACCTCCGTTCGTTCACACCGACGTGCCACATGGTAAGAAATATGTATAACGAGTGTGGATAATACTGAGTAGTTCCAAAACGTAATTTAGCGACATCATTAAAATAAAATCGCTAATAAGTTGTTCTCCTTGTATTACAGCTGATTTAGCCCGGAGTTAATCAAGATCAGGACGGGAAATCATCTGAGATTTTGCAGTGGTAATGATTGATTACTCTTGTAAATAAGGGTGAATAATCAATGAAAATGGCATGAAGTTTGGAGAGGTTGTGTATTTAACGAGGTGTTTCTGTGTCCTTAGATAATTGATGGTGACTAGTCTTTGTAAACTGATAACATGTACTCTTCCAGTAGTGGAACTAATTTCGCAGAGCTGCTGGCCATCGCAAAGCAGAATGCGGATGCGGCGAAGAAGAAAACTGCTCACTTGAACAATGACAATAAGAGAAGGGCGGATCCGAAACAGGTCAAATTAAAAGATGGGGTGGCCAAGTTCCTCGCCAAGAGGGAGGAAGAAGAGAAGAAGAAAAAAGAGCAAGAGAAGTTGAAGAAAGAGAAGCTGTTGCAGCTTCGGCAGCAGGATAGAAAGGCAACAAATCGGGTACGGAAAATGTTGTCGATGACGAAATCTGCAAATAAAAGTTGTGTTGAAGATGCTAACGATTGCTTAAATGCTAGTGTCGCTGCGCAGGCGCAAGGTAAAGTTACGAGTCTACTAAGCAGAAAATCCTTATGTCAGTGCTTCTAGCAGTAATTATTAATTTACAAACTTTTGCTGTTGCGTAGGGGATTTTCAACCAGACGAGGATGATTACGGGTACACTTCAAATTATGCTGATATGATGCACAAGAAAATGATGGAAAAGTACAAGGCCCTTCCTATCAAACCTGCATTTCCTCAGACGTCTGTGCCTGTTCCTAAACATCAGTCTTTATCGAAAACAAATGGGACTGGATGGCGAGGAAAAAATGGGAACAATGACGATGATACGGGGTACTCCAGTCCTGAGCAAGAACGATATGAAGAACCATCGAGTAGAAAACCTGAAAAATCGAAACCAAGCAAGAAAGCTCCCCCACCTCCTCCCGACTATCGACTCCTTCTTGAATTGGCACAACAGAAACAGCAGGTTGGAGCTCCTGTTTCACTCAAAGCGAACAAACCAATCAACAGGAAAGAAGATCCTGAAGATTTTGAGTTTGGTAGACCTATGACAGCAAAAGAAAAGAAAGCCTTCATGGAAAAGAAAGCGCTGGAAGAAAGAGTGAAACGAAAATTCGAGGGTGGGTCTGATGGGAATAATAATAGTAACGGATCAAGTATTCCTGGAAAAATGCCCAGTTTCAAAATTCCCAAAGCTCGAGGGAACGATGACGGTACACCGTCCACTTCCGCTTCATCGCATATTCCCGCCAAGAAAGCTAAAATGGCAGAACCTAGACTAACGGAACCGGAGCGAAAAAGTAGTATGAAAGAGTCTTCAAAATCATCGTCTCGACCAAGTATCGAATCCAACGGTCATAGTTCAAGACCTGGTCACAAGCCAATAGGAGCTTCCGGTAAACCAAGCCAGTCTAACGGGGGAATGATGCCCAGACCCGAGAAATCTCAAAAAAGTAGCGTACCATCCATGCCTCCTCCATCTCACCAGACAGGACGGCCAAAGCAGGAAAGAGGCAAGATGCAAGCCCCTCCCCAGCCTAAAGTGGACCCCCGACAAGAAAAATTGATTCAACAAAGGAAGGAATTGATAAAAGAAAAACCTAGGTACTTAATGGCTTTCGAGGGAAAGGAACCACCAAAACGCCCACTGATGAACGAACCCAGCAAACGATCCCAAGAGGACTCAAGGGAACGAGCTAAACCAAAAATGATTGATGACCGGCAAAGGCCTAGGATGAAATCGAGGGAAGAAATGGGTCCTCCACATGGAAGAATGGGAGAACCGTCAAGAAGAGATATGCCAATGAAAGGGCAGTCGTCGAGGATGAGAGGCCATTCACCTCCACGAATGCGTGGACCACCGCAATCCAGCAAAAATTTCAAAGGTATGAAGTATTCAAATAGGATTTTATTATACATGGAGGATTCTGACTCTGAGCTAAACCTTGATAACTTGTGTATTTAGGAAGGGCAGTCATTGACAGCGACGAAGAATATGATTCTGAAATGGACGATTTCATTGATGACTCTGAAATGGACATGGGTGACATATCGGCTGAAATTGGAAAGCTTTTTAATTACGACAAGAGAAGATTTATGGATGAGGACAGTGATGACGACATCATGGAGTCCTCGGTTGCGGAGCAGATTTTAGAAGAGCAGAGGTCTTTGAGAATAGGTTCGTAATATCGCACAATTTCGTTCTGTCTTAGTAAGAGTTGAGTTGTATAAATAAGTGACCATTGATTTCTTTTCTAGGCATCCGAGAAGACAGAGAGGAAGAATTGAGAGAGCTTGCGGAGAAGAAGAGAATGGCCATGAAGAAGAAGCGGAGATAAAATTCGCGAATTTAAAGTCTTGTACCAGTTCAATTGCCACTGCAACATTCAGATGTAAGGGAATCAAGTCAACATATTTTACGGACAGCAATCTACCATTTATCGTGTCGTTTTAGATCTAACAAAAATCTCAGCTAGCCTATTTGGAAGAAAGTAAAGAGAACGTATTCTGATTAAATGTAGAAAACAAAGTGCAACTTATACAGAATATATCAAGTTGTACTTTTTTATATACTTATATAAACAGATAATATAACACATGCTGTAATTCTAGTAGGAAAGCTTTTTTATACCAGGGGAATATTCCAAGAAAATGAGAGACGTTTAAATGCTAAGGCCAAAAATTGTGATATGAAAAATCATCCAACAAAACAGCAAAAGATTCAGTGTTCTTTTTTGTTGTGTTTTTTCAATATTTTGGTTTCTAAACTGTTTATAAGACAATCAGTGTTGTCGTGTTGTGAATCAAGCTTGTCATTGGTTAAATGTTATTAGTGGTTAGATTTGTTTACAGAAGTTTGCATCACACGTTTTATTTATCAAGCCTTGTTTGTTTGGTTGCTGGAGAACTAATAGAAAAGACAAAGAGTAAAGATTTAGCTCATAGGGTTTGCTCTCAGGAAATGTAACCGTGCGAGTTTGGGGTTTCTTTTTCACATAGCTTTTAATGAGGCGTTCAGTATCAAAGAAAAAGACATGCCATAATATTGTCAATTCTCCAAACTTAGTGTTTGTTTTTTGCTATTTTGTACTGCACGATTTTTACATAATGTATGTCATTTAAAAAACGCGTACATTTATACTGCTTTGTACAGAGTTTAAGAAAAATAAATAAAACTTTCGC
The DNA here is from genome assembly GCA_036561885.1 of Salina celebensis. NCBI lineage: Eukaryota > Metazoa > Arthropoda > Collembola > Entomobryomorpha > Paronellidae > Salina > Salina celebensis. The sequence continues at coordinate 25,780 of JAAXOA010000109.1, read as the reverse complement.
AATCGTTTCGGAAGCTTCAAGAGTCTTTCCATTTTCGTTATTTGCATTACGTGAAGTTGATCCATTAGAACACCGTGAACTTTGACACAAAAACAACTCCACTTAAGTTTTATCGTATTAATATGATTTTTTTTTGCTCTTTTGACACCAAATCACACTGGAAGAAAATGTTTTGTCTACCTCAGTACTTGGACAATATACCTTTGCTAAAAAAAATTCAGAAACTTACGTGGAAAATTAAATAGTAGGTAAAAGAGGGAGCGACCATAGCTTCTCACATTCAGTTGGAAACCGAAATCCGATGCCAGCAGCTATCTATGAGAGAGTTTCAAAGCCAGCAATCCTGCGCCCAACCCTCAGTTGGGCGTTAGAGGGAAACTTCTTTCAACAAGAAGTGGTCAGTCAAATATTAATTATATTCGGAGGCTGTTAATTTCCTGCAATCATAGTGTATGTGGAACATGGTCGTCTTAGTATGTAGTATGCATAGGGACTGTTGAAGGGATGCTGTTTCTCCCAGAATGCAATCCAAAATCACACGTAACTCCATTTGTGTATTACACAGAAACTATAGAAATGATTTTTTATTACATACTAACAGTGTGTCGATTTGTATATATATTTGTATTTTCTTCTTACTATGGTACATAGTTTTGGTAACTTTCCACCATTATTACAAAAATGCGGTTTTGATCGACCGCAAATACATAATACGTATAACATAGGCATTCCAGGACTTTAATTGTCCTTGATAACATATCACTGGAAATTATTTTTGTAAACTGAAAACTCGTTGCATTCATTAATCTTCTTTTTCAATTCATAAATAAATACTTTTGACCATTCTAACAATTTGTCATTTATGTTGACTATACATTCATATCACTACCCTACTTGACCTTTCTTTATATTATCTTTGCACTGTCAACTGTACATACTTACAAAATGACTATTTATATGACCGGGACAAGTGTTACACAAAAAGCGCTGAAACTGTGGATAAAATTATTAAACAACAACATTTACTGCTGAAGTTCCAACGCCCAAACATGTTGCGGCCATCCAGTTCTTCCCTTGGACTTTCTACTTTCGGCATCATGATGATGGTGGTGATGTCGCAATTTTATTCCAGCTCCTGCTAGTTCCTGCATCTGTAAGTAAATAATTTAATCTATTGTTAGAATCATATCTCAACACACTCCATCCTCCCCTGCATCTTCAATTCCCTTAGTGTCTCCAAAATTATCGGGGTAATTTGAAACAGTTCGTGAACCAACACCACCAAGAACCATTCCGATTTCATAAGTTTAACAGCATTTTCGTGTTGTTCTCTCATAACAAACCAATTATCTGATTATTGACTGAATGCTTCGTTCTAGTAGTGGTTTATAATCAAATTAAATCAATAGCGCAAACGAACTAATTTCATTTTTGTCTCTGCTCTGCACTAAGCTCCGTGTGCCTGTCTGAAGTCCACAAGAAATGCATATCTCACGATTAGCTTGATACTTACCAGAAGCTCCTTTCTCCTTTTTTCATCACCCCTTCCCATCTTTTTCGATATTTCTGCAGTGAACGCTTGCGGAGTTCGGAGTGGATCGTCCCCAGATAGCACTTCTGATAAATACGCAATATACGAAGTGGCTAACCTCAACGTCTTAATTTTGCCTGTGAAACAATCAACAATCAGTTTTATATTTCTCTGTAATAGATTCCTTCCTTGATTACTCTACGCTTCAATGCTCACCCCATCATGAGCATAACATTTTCATTTCTACTCCCCTCAAAAGTTTCAAGGCAATTGAGCAAATAATTTTTTTGCGGTCGTACCCTTCGCTCTCCATAATTTTACTTTCCGCCTTTTAACTGATCTTGTAAGAAGACAACCGACAAAAATATCTTTTTAAAAAAATATCATATTTCTTAGAGCCCTTGCACGTTTTTTTTCTATTCCACCCCCGCACGTCACATTGTCACTTGTGTCATCTTTCATAAGTGTTCTTTACGCATGGGTTTTTATTAGTAATCGGCCGCACTCTTACGTTCTGACAAGAACTAATCCTATTGCGGCAAAGTACTTGAAGAAGGGCCACAGTCAAGAAAATTATGTTTCGAACTAGTCATATTTTAAAATCCAATGTTTCAACTTGACACTTGTTTTGAAATAAAAAAAGGGGCCGTGTCAGTATAAATCGCGATGGGAACAAGTGGCTCAAGAGTTATTTTCGAAAAGCGCCATAAACCTAAGACGTTACGTGGAGTTCTGGATAAATTGTTTCAGAACATCTAATGAATTGCCAGGCCACAAATCTCATCAGACTACGGGTCACTTAACCCAGGCAGATTCTCCAAAACTGCCAACTCCGGTCGGCTGTGAGGCAACTCATCCAGCATTCCACGTTACGCCATTTGTTTGTAACCGCGAAAGATTCTCATTAGACAAAGTGCTTAAGAATCGAAGGAGAATAGGTGTCACTGATAATTTTTTTATGGAGTGGTGAATGATACACTTTTCTCTTTGAATGAGGGTTGATATATGTATGGGATTAATATGTAACTCAAATGATTTCTACATTTTTTGTAACAGGAAGTCGGTGAGTTTAAATGGGATTTGGATGAGTGACGGATGAAAAAGTGAACGAGATTTAAATTTTGTTTAAAAGGAAATTGGAAAGTTGATGACTTACTTAGTTTTGTGTCTGCTGGAACATTAGGAATACAATCGCGAAGGTCTGCGAATGCATTGTTAATGGATTGAGTTCTCCTTCGCTCCTTTTTGTTCGCAGTATTTCTTCGTTTAAAAGTTCCTCGCACTGGTTTTGGGGATCCTAGCTCTGTAACCTCCCCCGTAGGTAAAGCCCCTCCTGGAGATATCCCTGGTGGGACAGCCGTCGTAGGAGGTGGTGAGGAGCCAACGGAATTGTTACTTGTAGGACTAATGCTAGGATTTTTCGTTGGATAAAAGGAATGGAAAGAATTCCACGGGGGAGATGTTGTCACACTAGACCCTCCAGAAGGTGATTTGGTTTCCGGATAATCATTGTTATTATACAAAAACTCCTGGGAAGGGTTCCGTTTTGGGGGAAACTGGGACTGCGGATGGATGTTTTGAGGGGAGTCTCCTGAACAATTTACAACACTTTCGTGATGGGATTGTTGTGGGGGATGGTGATAATCGTAGTAACTACTATATGAACTCGGATCCCCTCCATTTCCCCCTGAAATCGGCCCACTTGAATCATTTGGAAGATAATTTTCGTTGTAATAATCTTCCGCACTTGCACACCAACCTTCACCACTTCCATGAGCAGGAGGAAACTCTGAATATCTATTTCGCTCGTGGCAGTTCATCTTTAAAACTAACTTTTGAGTTATCCAATGAGTTTTTTTTTCAAATTTGTTGTGTTCAAAGAAATGCAGCTTCACTATATATTCATTTATAATACTTTCATTGTTCCATTTTTCTAGGAAACTGCAAAAGTCCAAGATAAGAACAGTTTTCACTTTGCTTCTTTTCCGACTTTCTTTGCCGTACTGAGCATAGGGCAAACTTTGTTGCCTGGTTTCATCTAAAAACCCTCAAAAAGAGGAATGAAGAGCAGCTCCCATATATTCAACCAACGTACCATTATCATTTACCACCCATTCAACAATGCAAGAAGCGTGATGAAGATCTCAAAAAAAGAATATATATAATCTGTTGATGTTTCAAGTAGGTGGTCTTGCTCCCAAGTTTCCAATCCTTTCACCCTATTTCTCTCAAGAGTATTCCTACAGGGCGGACTTTATCATCAGCCTAGCCAATCTTAAACAAGCATACATATTATACTTTTTTATTTTAAGTTACAGCATCATCATAAAAATTTTGTGACTCTATCTCACTTTTTTTTATCTTCGTGAGTGCTCCTGCTCTCGAAAATAAAATGAAACATTTTCTGTTTTACGAAATAACTCAACTCAAGACTAGGTTATAAACCTCTTCACTCCAATAACTCAGTTATCTTTAGAGAGAATATACTATGTGTATAAAGTTTTGATACTGTTTGCGAATAAACTTGCAATTATCCAATTAAGTAATTCTATTCATTTGTCAACATTTTTTGACATGCTCATTCCGTTTTCTTATTTTCCTCTTTTTGGTACACCTACACGTGAAGCCAAGGTCTGTATGTGTAAAGCAGTTACTATTCCAACCCTTTAACTGTACCAATAGTTAAAACGGTTGAACATGACGTGTCCCATAAATATTACATATTTTTTGCTATCTAACAAAATGTTTTTCTTATATGATGATTATTTTCCTCCCATGTTTTTCATATGCCACCCTCAGGAAGAAGTTCATCATGACTTTTTTTTTCTTCGTCAGGAGGAGAAGAAAAATTGTTTATTTCTCTAAAAGCAGAGAGGATCATAGAGTCACACAAAAATGTTTATGTTTGGTGGATCCTCATCTTTTAAAGCTACAATTGTATCGTATTCTTGAAGCTAAACATTTTTTTTTCTCTTGAAGAGAACGAGTGCATTATGCACACTGGAACATTAGCACCACCACTTGATAGTGATACATCTGGCTCCTCTTTTCGGTAACACGGCAAAGTTCAGAGTTGTAATTTTTAGTGATCTTCTTTTTACATGTCACTTGAAAACATTCCATTTACACGTCTCGAGAGAGAGTCGACTACACACCGCATCAAAAAGCTACAATTGAATGTATGGTTATGTATCAATATCCTTTATCTCTTTGGCCATCTTTTTGAAATTCATTTAGAAAACACACAAAATGGTTTTATATTTCCTCCCAAGTGTACGTTACATCAGGGTGACCATCGTTGGGAGGCTGTGTAACCTTTTTTTAAAGCAACCGTTTATTTGTAGAGCGTTTTAAAAAGATGCGATCTTATATAATATTATTTATGTAGATAGGTTATGCATAAGCGATTTTGTTTCTATGGTTTTAGTGTAAAACACAAACAGTTTTGGGTGTTCCATCCATAAAATTATTGGGAGTAAGTTTGGAGTCGGATCAGTTACTTGATCCACCAGACGACCAGCCAGATCTGTTCTTGAAATAACAGATGAGGCATGAGGCGTTGGGTTTTAACGCCTTACCAGATACCAATTACATAAATGGAAGAACACTACTTTTATTGTTTTCACACATAATATTTTCATATAAAAATTAATATATATTTAATGTGCAAAAACAAGTTTTATTCACTTTTTATCATATTGCCCCAAATCCTCTCTGTCGTCTGGTAAAACCGTTCTTCTACTTTTTAGAATAATGTCTTTCTCAACTAAAAGTGGGTTTGTTTTTAGGAAAATTTAAAGTCCAAACTTTCAAACATTTAGAAATACAGAGTGGACCAACCGATTAGACATAAACAAAATGCGTGGGTGTCTTGGACTCCATGTTCCCGTCGTGTCTCAACGAAAATATCAGTGGATGATTTATACCTACTATCATTTTCACCCAGAGTTTTTGTTGTTTCTAAGATAAAGAGATGTTTCTAGTTTATTTACTCTTTTTTATGACTTTTTCTCCCCAAAAAAAAAAATCTTTGACTTCTTGACTTTCTGAGTATCTTACCACAACTTAATAAAAACAGTTTATCAACCAGTACGAAGGACCACCAAAAAGGGTTCATGTCTCCAAAATACAACTCTCTTCTAAATAAAAAATTGATACATGCTTCTAAAAAAATACTCAATGGTGCAATTATTATTTCAAGACAAAAAATAGTGACAAGACACTCGTGAGAAATCCCTTGAAATAACTTTGCATGCCCTTGTTACAGACTAAGAAACGAAACCCTTTTGTACATTTCATTTGTTTATTCAATTTTGAAAAATGCTGCATCTTTCGAATAACACGCAAACCGTTTTGCTCGAAAAATAACATAATCACAAAACGAACTCGTTGATTGTAAACCAATTGACTAATCTTAATCCACACAAGACTTCCATAATGACAGGTCAACAAGATGATTGCATTTGTCTTATTCGTTTTTTGTTTCAATTGTTGTGTAAACAAAAATTGAGATGTTTCATTTTTTTTCTTTGTCTTGTTTTCTTGTTAGTAGGATGACGATGACTCTGATTTATATATTTTCCCCCAAAGCTCCCTCCCATTCTGAAGAGCTTGTTTACTTTAGAAAAAAGGTAGTTCTAACAAGCCTTGGTTTGTCAGCCGACTGGCCGACACAATTGTTTCAGTCGCCCCAAGAAGAAAATTAGTAGGTGATTAACAAGCAACACGGCAACATGATTTGTGTAGCCGGTCAAAAAAAAAGAAGAGAAAAGACTTTTTAAAATAAAGGTTACCGAAGATTACAGGTGAGGAAGATACCACTCTGTGGGTTTTTTTGGTAGAACAAAATACACATTAACTGGCTTATTATTGGAATTACCACGCCTTTTATTTCCGGCTGACGGTTTTCACCTGTGTGTCCATAGTGTTCTTAATGATGACTACCTTCATTTCTCATTAAAGTCGTTGTTCTTGAAGCCCTTCACGGTACGCTTTATTTTCGTGGTGGTCCTAATTCCTTCTTTTCGCACTATTTGGCTTTGAATTGTATTGTGGGGGCAAATAAGCGTAAAAACATTAGTTTTTTTGCAAGCGATATATTACGTCAAGAGAAAATAATTGTATTGAAAATGATTTGAAACGGAGTAAGAGTTTCAATAATTTTTTAAACAAATATTTTTTCTCGTAGATCATTTACATACCAATGCGGTTCACACATGGGATAACATTGGGACTGGGACGAAATATGCCACAAATCACTGTGCAGGCTGTTGAACAATAGCTTAAGCTGCTGCTGAAGATGGAAGAAGTCTCGGGCTACTATTTAGCGGTGAAGTATCGTGGTTTTTTTTTGTTCTCGTGCTTGTCCAATTACTTTCTTTGCGACTAATTGAGACTTATGGCTAGTATGTCAAAAGGCTATGCAAATCATTCTTGATAATAGGGTAGAATAAGGTCGTAAAAATTGTGGAAGCTGTTGGATGTCTTGTGGAAAATATGCACGTAACTACGCTGGGTAAAGATGTTTCAGGTGATAGAAATAACATCGTTTTTACAACAACTATTAGGGATTTACAGTCGTAATATTTATTAAAGCAATATTGCATTTCAGTAAAACAATTTTGACAAGAGTTTAAAGCTTAAAACCTTATCCATGTATTGCAGAAGTTTTTCTAATACATCCCTAGATACATACATATGTACTTGCTATTGTCACAGGAATGAAACTTGTGCCATCATTAGCAATCAATATTGACTTATCTAAATACAATTTATCAAATCATAATATAGAAAGAACGGGCACTTGAGATGAGATATAAAATATAAATATAAATGCTAGATAATATAAGAAAGATATTGTCGTTAAGGACGTCTTTCATACCTTCAACTTTAAAGCTGCCTTTAACTTTGAACCTGGTTTTTGGTACAAAGGAAACGCAGATTTGTCAAAATCACCCTCACGACAGTGGCGAACAATGCAGCGCTTACAGTACCAATTGATATATTTAGGAACCTTTTCATTTGCAACACCAACACATCGCAAATGGTACCAGTCCTCACATTTTTCGCAACAAACCATGACATCCCCTTTCTCATCTCGTTCTTCCTTTTGACAGACCAAACAAAGCCATATTTTGGTTCTATGACGACCGACAAACTTGTGTCCCTGAAGATGCATCTTAGGACATCGGTACGTAGTGCCTGGCATGTTTGAAAATTCTTTGTCAATGATGTAGCGAACCCTTCGCATGAATTTTCGAGTCCCAGTTGCTGAATTATTTTTTTTAACGAAGTATTCAGGAGAGGATTCGCCACTGCTGACAGATGCAGTTGGTTGCAGACCCTTCCTGCAAATTTTTAGCTTTCGAACGTACTTCTTTGCAATAGTCGGGACAATCTGGGTCAAAGGTTGGAGCTCTTGTGGTTTTTCTTTTTTCATTTGACGTGGCTTCCCTCCGATAATTTTCTTTGTCTTGGGCGTCCTGACAGTAGTATGTCCCATCACTTCAGTTTTGTATGGCCCTGGAATTGCTGGTGGACGTTCGATTCCCCTGGTATTGGAAGATTCCATCTTTGCCTTCGGCCAAGTAGCTTGGACATAATCTGGTGAATCATTTGATTCGGCTGATTGACGTGAACAGATACACATATTTCAACAACTTCAAGCAATATTTACAAAGCAAGCTTGTCTAGACTTACTCAGCTTCGATAGCTTCATTGCTATTTTTGTCTTGTCAATTCGACCCTGCAAGAAACCCCTTTGGTTTAGTTTTGCACCTTCGCCCCCCTCCAGTAATGCTGCTTTAAGCAAAGCCCCAAAAGGTGGTACAATTTGCCTGAAGAATGCAAAATATTTTGCATGTAATTTATTACTTTCACTGTATAGAAATATATGTAACTTATAGAAAACGAGCTTACTCCACAGAAGTAGTTTGAGCTACGTAAGACACAGACGTCTGGACTTCTCTTCCAGAATGCATCCTGTAAAAATTACCAAATTTTCATAATGCCAGTCTAAGCTTAGGAACTAACTTAAATGAAAAGTTTAATTTATAAATGATATATATTATTAATACTTACCAGTTTCCACTGTTCACATATATAGTGCTGCTTTTCGCTTCATTTGCGTTTAAAGCTTCCATAGCTCTGTAGCGATTTGGCATCATTAGATTGATCGGTTCATCATAACTACAAAACAAGAAAACTTACAGCACACCGAAAACAATGGAACGTCAATTTGTCAATCAATGTTTACTTACTTTTCGAACTCCATAAAGTTCTCTTTCGCATCTTGTTCATTTTCATGGGCAGCTTTAACTGTTTCCCTGTGTCGATTAATTCCACAAAATTTCACACTAAAGCTATTAAATTTGTACTTGTATGATTTTAAAATTGTCAAAACTCACTGAATAGTGGCATTCTCTTCTTCTTCCTCCTCCTTAGTTGTAATTTTAGTGCCTTCGCTCTTCAGCATGTTTAATTCCCTTTTCAAACTAATAAGAATCATCATCAACTTTAATTCTAATTTGTTTGGCTCAAGTGGCTTAACCGTTTGTTTTCGACTTGCCTTGCCCTCTTCCTTTCCTGCGCTGCACTCGCTCTCGCACGCTTCGCATCCATCTCTGCTTTCTGCTTTGCTACGAAATCTTCCCGTTCCGCTTTTTCTTTATCAAACCGTTCTTGCTCCTCGCGATCTTGCTCGCGCAATCCTTCTTGGCTGATGTCACTGGATTTCGAAACAAATTGAGATAAACATAACTGTTAATATTTGCAAATTCCACTTATGAAGCAATCATTTTCAGACGCCACACTTACTACAAGTCAGCAGGTGAAAGATAGTCGTAGAGTCGAGCCCAGTTTCTTTTTCTTTTCAAATAGTCACGTCGACGCCACTGGTTTGGTAGTTTAAACTGTAGACAACTTCTCACATAACTTCTTGGATAAGACATCTCTTCCCAATGACCTTCATTCAGCAAAGCAAAATATTTAGTTGATTAAACTATTCAATTTTTAACCGGTTTCTTTCGTTCCCTTCACAACTACGAAAAATACGGCTTGTTAGTCTATGACCTTCGTCAAATACTTAGTTTGTCCCATGTTCAAATCATTTTTGTAAGGAATTCACTTGTTTATATATATACCAACATGATATCAGGTAACTACGGAATTTTAAAGGCAACTTGTGACCCCAATTTGTCAACTGCACTGGAAGCTGTTGTTGCTCCGTTCCTATCAAGTTGAAATCTGATGTAGTAGCGTAACCCAGACCTCTAGTTAAATACTCTTAAAACCTAACTTAGCTTTCTAAGTTAGTTAATGTGCTGATTTTACCATTGTATGTGTTTTTTACGTTTATTACTTAAGTATTCTTACTTTGTGTCAGTACACCCCGTTCCGAACAAATTTCTGAGAAAAGTACAAAAATTGTGTTTATTGTCTAGCCAATTTGCAATACTTCACAGGAAGAACGGAAGAAAGACAATGCCAAAAACTTGATAAAAACTGGGAACTAGTCCCGCACGTCGTACATATCATATATCAGTCTCCAGAAAAAAAAACCTATAATCACGACACACGATTGCTTTGTTTTTTAACTTAAGATGTACTCACCAATACACACGAGGACGTCCTTTACTGTGGAAAAAAATTGTCAACTTAGCGCCGGCAAGTAAAGGTGAAGAGAAGGAGTATGACACAATAACTTTTCAATGCATAATACGATAATGTACCGCTATAAGTTGCATTGATCTGTATTTGTCACTCAAACCGAAGACGTACGAGAAAAAAATACTTTCAATTTGATTTGTTTCCATGAACCACCAGCCCAAAAAGAAAAAAAAAAACATGGGTCAGCCTTGACTGTAATGAATTCGCAGAACTAATAGCAAATCGGAGACAGAAAAATGACAAAATTCTTATGAATAATACTTTATACTGGACTGGAAGTGAACGAAGATAACGTCAGGGGATAGAGGAACACGAAAATGACAAAATATAACCACTGTAGACATCGGAAGAGAAAATCTTGGAAAAAAAGTGTATGCATAATTGCAACTAGCGATTAGCTGATTTGGTTAGCACGTACGAAACAAGCATTTTTTGGTAGTCAAGGCATGGATATTGTTTCGTTTCAATTCTCGACTTGTGACCTCTGAGCTTTTTAAATATATAAAATATAATTGTCTCTGATAAAACTGGGAATGATGTAAAGATAAGAAAAAGAGCTGGGTAATATGACTATCATGCATTCGTCATGCTTGTGTGTATTGTATATGCGTCGTATCATCAAGTTCACATGTATGTACCTACCTTAATTTCCTATTAAAGAAATACTTTTTGTTTTTCTTCTGTAAGAATTTTTGTTCACTACTTTGTGGCTTTTATTAATCCCAGAAGAAGATGCATAGCAAGTATTATTAGCATTGGAGGGAAAACTATTCATCGATAACTGCAAAATAACCTGCACCCAGGAAAAAAAACGGCATGCTGAGAAAAGTTGTGATAACGATGTAGCAATCTCATTTACAAATTTGCTCATCCGCGTTAAAGTAGGGACTAACAACTGGAACTGTGGCTAAGGGATGAACCATAAAGAGCGTAACGATGATGGAAAGATGAGTTGTTTGTGAACGGCCCAAAAAATGAGGGCATGCGCATGGTAGTAACTCTCCATGAGTCGCCAGGCCGAACCCTGCACAACCGAGAGGACCAAGCCCCACTGGTGGGCTTGGCTTTTGTCTCAGACAGTTTCCGGTCGCTGGCTCGTAGCCTGTCGAGGGTCGACCCGGCCGCAGGCGTTGGGTCGTCTCTGACAGACGGCGGGGCTCGTCTGTTGCCTATGTATGGGGCTTGGTCCTCTCAACTGATGGAGAGTCACTACCATGCCCTCATTTTCGGGCCTTTCACAAACAACCCATCTTTCCATCCTCGTAACGTTCTTTATGGACGAGCCCCAACGCGTGCTTTTCAATGATTTTCAATTTAATCTTTCGGGTATGTGTGGGGTAGGAATGAAACTAGAAATATAAAAATGGCAAAATGAACTGATATACATAAATGCCGGACAACGGCTCCTTCTTGGAATGTCTCTACAATGATTCGAGTCACTGTGCCGGACGTATTCAGTAAGCAAAACTTGTTTGTATGACCTATTGCGTTTGAAACCATTAGTTTTAACAAATGGGGGTTTATTTTTTTAACGATTAAGTCGACTCCATCCAGAATAATGTTTCTGAAGTAATTTAATACCATGTGCAAAACACAAGATTGCAAGTCATCTTCGGTCGTTATCTTATTTAAGTGAACCTATTTCGGTCGAGCATAGGGTTGTGAAAGCGATAAAATTATAATGGATGCAGCAGCCGTAGCAGGCGACGAGGATTTAATTGCCCCTAATCTCAGGAATATGTTTCATTTTATCAGTAATGTCAAATATTTGAATTTTTGTTCTTTTTCACTAACAGGCACTTATGAAATGATAACTGTGAAAACGGTTTTAACGGAACCTGCAAGTATTCAAACATCTTATAAAACTTTGTTTCAGACTAGCAAAAGTCAAGTTTATGTTCCAATCATACTAATACACTTGATTAAAAACCAGTCATCCTGTGTGTGATCTGAAACATATTTTGTGCATTATCGTTAACTTCCAAGTTGTCATGAAAGTCTTATAAATGTAGCAGTGTTATCTGACAGTATTACAAAATGTTATGCCGCATGGATGGAACCTAGATATCCTACCAAAGCCTGCGATATTTTTTGAAAATGACTGTAAACATCTCACCCTTTGATTAACGCTGGAGACCAAATGATTTTAATCCTTTTTTCTTTACCTTAGGCTATAACACAAATTATGGATTTTGTGATTTTTAATTGCGTGTTGCATACCCCAATCAAGGTATTACGATTATGAATGAATGTAACACCAAATAGGTAGTCAAAGCAAATACATTCATAAATTAGTTGGTTGAAGGGTCCAACCAACTATTGACTGTATATGGTTGATCGCTTACCAGTGAACTCTTCTCTTACTATAATAGGCAATGTGTCTTTGTTTCGCGTACGTTATGTTATGATACGTCAACGTCAGTATGGTGGTGGTATAGTATAGTTACGTTTTTTACGCAGTTAAGTTGGTTACTACTTGTACCATAGTAATTACGTGTACTCATATGGATGCTTAAAGTTGGTTTGGAAGTAAACGCTGAAATAATATACAAAACACGTGTTGTTTTTGCACAAACATATATAACGTGGATTTTTATTCTTCTGAAGAACCTTTCATTTTCCATATTTTGTGACACAAAGAAAACCATCCCCAACTGGCTACGAATTTTCAAACCGATGAGAAAATAAATACGTTATTTAACTATTTAGCTAATCTTGTGATCTACGTCCTTACTTAAGAAACAAAAGATGCGTACTATAGGAATCCGTCATACAAACTAGTAATGCACATCAACACAGGCAACTTTTTATATTCATGCTTTCGTTCATATCGACACAAGTATCTCGGTTACAATATCAATTCTAGTGAGGTTTTTATAATACTTTTTTCTTTCCAGTTTCCACCACAATAATGTCATCATTATCTGCAGTTCAATCTCAACACTTATTTGTTTACACTAGAATCAAAAATTATAATGTAATACGGGAAATTTATGAAGCAATACGATGGAATAAATTATGATTACAGTAAAAAGGAGTTTCATGCGTACAAGAAAAATGCGATTCAGAAATCACTTAAAATTAAATATTACTAGGTCGACAATAGTTTCCATGTAGTAATAATAGACCAGTGAAATGATAAAATAATTGTTTAAATATAAAAAATAACGGCTGGGGTATTATGCAATGATTATGATAAAACTTAGTACTAATACCTAAATATAAATAAAAATCTGGTGCGAGTTGAGGAATGCAAATAAAATATAGCTAGTTAATTGGCCAATTAGTTAGTAGGTACACAATAAAAACTTGCCACTGGCTTGGTATATCGACGGATATATTATGTATAATAAAATGGAGGGCAATGTTGTTCCTGTTGTTATGTTGTTGTGTTGATGTTTCCCAATGCATAGGTGCCGACAACCTCTTTGTTGGCCGTAAGGGTAGTTAATGGAATAGCCACACCACCTAAAAAGTTATTTTCTTGAAGAGGATCGTAGTGCCATACCGATACTTGTAGTGTTTTTTGTTGAAGAATGTGGAGAGGGAGGCGATATTCAATCTTCAAATAAAACCAAAAGATTAGTAAGAAGCCAATTTCCACAAAGCCCTGCAGGAACATTGCACAAGGACAGAACCGTTGACTTACCATCTCCATAAATGTTGGAAATTGGCTTTTTCGGACAACTCGCGTTTTTCGTTTAGTAAGTCTGGACACGTCAGGGACTAAATAAGTTTTCACGTAAGGGCTGGGCGGTTGGCCATTCGGGCAAGCGAGGTCGACTGCGTGTTGAATTAATACGGAAAGCGCACTTCTCACGTACTCTAAGCCTATTTTTATTTTTCCGTGAATTCTGTGCGTGGACGGCTTAATTCCTGTACAATGTTTAAAAACCCAAACAAAAGATGTTAATCACTGAATATTGCGAAATGGAAGTTTAGTTTGCATAGAGAGTTATCAGGTTACCTTTGCTCGGACTCAACGCACTGTCACTATCTTCGTCTACTTCTTCATCTCGTAACAATGGATGGAAAAATGTATACACCAAAGTAGAATGAGACACTTCTGGGGCGAGTTTGAACAACGAGTCCAGAAACATTTGCAGTTGAACTTTCCTCTTGTCAGCAACTGGTTTTACATTTGATCTACCCAGGCCAGGCCCTTTTGGCAAATTTTTCAAGCTACTAACAATCATAGGGAAGTTGATACAGAGCTTACTATAAAGCTCTAAAAATTCCTTGTAAGACCGATTAAGGAAAAACGAATCTGGAAGGGTTTCTCGTCTGGCTTCAATCACATAGGAGTAGTACTTTTCCGGATTGTACCTTTTTTTACAATCTTTTATAACTGCACTGATGATCCTGCCATCTTCTTCAATGCTAAAATATATAAAAAATACATATATATGCATACTATTTGTACTACTATGAGTAGTCATACATGTAATTTGTAAACTGTTCCCAATACCTGTACGTTTTTTGGACAAACGAAAGCATAGTTGGATTGTCTTGCGCTTCGCTCAGAAACTTAAACTGACCCAAACTATGAATGAAGAAGTTGACTGGAGTGAACCAATTACGTAACGAGTCCTCAATAAATCGAGTGAATCTAGCTGCAGCTTCAGCATTAGAGCAGTGCGGGAGCAGAGCGTTCTGAATATATGACACCGACTTCAAATCAACACCTGGAATTCCTGCAGTGGCCATGAGAGCAAATAGGTTGACTAATACATTCCCATTTTGACGCACAATCCGAAACGCTTGGCAGCACAAATCAACAAAACGGTGAAACTTATCGGAAGATTTTTCCCCGTCGTTTATTACGTAGACCATATCGCTTGTAAGAACAAATGGGGTCCGATCTCGCTTGAAAGTTCCAAAACGTTGAGCGTCCCCCAAGAACTTTCCAAAGTCGATATGGAACAAATGCCCGTTTGAAGTGAGCATAATGTTGTCGTTGTGCCTGTCACAGATTCCGAGGACATAGGTCAGTACACAGTAAGCTGAGCACGTTACTGTGAAATTTTCAACCGCTCGTTTGTAATCGACTGTGTTGGGATTCATTTTGGCTAGCCAGTCAGCAATCGGTCTGTCTTGAAATGCCCCTGTTACTCCATATTCGGACTGGATTTTGCATAGTGTTTCAGAATTGGGAACCATTTCAACCACACCTGAAACGATTGTAACACAGTTAAATATTTAGTAATCAATGTAATAAATTAATCAAAGCTGAAAATCGATGTAATGCAAAATGCTCGACCACGAAACTGAGTTGTAACTTGACGCATATTACCTTCTTTGTGGCCTGTGGGGACACATGAGAATGTAAGTACTCTGAAGTCAAGCCCTTCCTTCAGCCACCATTTTTCGATTACCCGGATTATCTGAATAGTAAGCATATCCTGACGAAGGTCGTCTCCTTTCTAAACATAAGAAAACAAGATTCAATATACTTTCAAACTATTTTCAAAATCCCGAAAAATACTTTCGTCCTCATTATGAAAGACTTACCTTGAAAAGCATTGGCACTGGTCCTCCCTCTGGGAGTGCATTCAAAAACGTAATTTTTAAAGGCACAGAGGCAGAACTGAAGCTGTGACACGAATTGACATCAATATGCATAACATCATATGACGGTGACAACGGAAGTGGGAACGATTTCGATCCATTCAGGCCACAGATGTCAATCTTATGCAGCTCGTGAGTGAGAACCTCATTCCTATTCGAGCTAGGCGCATTTTTAACTTGACTGGCAATGTCACTAAATATCTAGAGAGAATTGAAAAAAGTGTGAATACGATTAGTTTAGACTGTTGAAATGTGTTCTTAAAAACGAACGAGCATAGACCATACCTCAATCATGCGGTACTCTGCAACCAATGCAGCCTTCCATTGCGACCCACACGATACCATCAAAGAATTCAGCATCAGTTCTAATCGTCGTCTTTTCGGATCGAAGATAATTTCGGACGTTTCTTTTGGAACTGTAGACACAATGGAAACTCCTTCATGGAAGTCGTTTACCCATTTCCCCAATCCCACTTGGGATGCCAACAGCCAAAACATTGCATGCGAGATTTTCAAACAGCTCAACGATTTTTTCAAGAGAAACTCGGCAAGTGGTGAAAAGTCAAAAGTTTCGTACGACAATGCTTCGATAAGCTGAGGTAACATATTTTCCAGCTCTTCATCATCCATTTGAGATATCCAAGCTATCGCTTGTTCTCTCACTTTTGAGTCTGGAAAACAGGGAAGGAGCAATTGAAGCGCATCAATCGGCTCCATCGGTTCCCAGTGCCGTAACATTGCATGAATTTCGGCTAAACTCGCGTAATCCCACAGTCGGGCCGACAAGAGTACTTTAGGGAGCGCATTCGGGTACTGGTTGAGGTAGTGTCGTTTCTCCCAAAATATTTCCCTCTCGTCAGCCGGAAATTTAGCGAAAGTACAGTTATCGATAATGTGGTTTAGCATTTGCTGAGTATTGCAATCCAACGAGGCGAAGTCCCTGAAAAATGGAACTGTCGATGGTATCTCGGGGAAGTGAATGTCTTCCTCACAGTCCGTAAACTCAATGGCTACAGAAAAAACATAAAATTTAAAAATGAGAAATTCTCAGAAATGTATGACTGATTGAACATGAATCACATACTAATCAATGAAGCGTTTTGATCCGATGCAGTTGTCGGATTGGGCGCAGGGCCCAAACGTTTTTGCTCAAGCCCTTGTGGCCAGAACGGTAAAATGTAATTTCCCTGAACAAGTTGCCCTTTAAAATTGAAACATTGTATGCTCGCCCATCCCAACTCGTCAGTTTCCATGCCAGTTTCGTTTTTCTCATCCTGTGATTTTTTCCTCCCGAAAAGCGTAAATACAAGACGACATTCCCGAGGAAGGATACATAACGGAAGATGTTCAAAATCCACCCACGAGTCGTATACAAGAGTCGTAAAAAATAAATTATTGTCACTTTTTGACGGAGCTAAATAAGTAGTAGTGGTTTTGACAAGCATTGTACTTCCATGGTACATTTCCACTCCAAGAAAGTAGTCAAGGTACGTCGTGAGCCACTCAGGACTGAGTCTATGTACAGCCCCAATGCGAAGTAGGAAAGTTTCAGATAAGTCGGCAGTGGAACGACAACCTTGCCGCTTCCGAAAACTAGTAGCACTTATGTCAGACTTCATGCGAAAACTAACTGGGAATGACCTGGAATACATTTCCACTAAAATCCTAACGGATTCTTCAACTTGTTCGAGAGCATTGATTACAAAGTCTCTAGAACCGTCTTCGAAAAAGGAACACTCAGGGATAGAAGCCCCATTGGAAGAGCCAGAGGCGTCCAAGTCTACTACAGAATAACGACTACTTACATCTGACCCTATTCTCAGTCTTCGTCTGGGCTCAGGGGAGGGATCAATGGGGGAAGACACTTTTACTTTGGAGTTCCATTCGTCACATGCTCTGGAAAATAAGTCTAGGCTGTTACGAATGTCAATGGTTTGAATGTCACCAAGTAAAACACAAACTCCTTTTACAGGCTGAATGAGGGGGGCTGTGTTGAGAAGTGCGCTAGAACTGTCTCGACGTCGAGTTGTCGCCCATTTTAGGTTCAGCTTTTCCCGAATTTTATCTGACTCTCTGTCAATCACTTCCAAGAATCGGGATATATCAGCATGCGTAATGCTCTTCGGCGGTTGAGTTGGAAGAATTGTGTCTATGTCCATTTCGATGCATTGCGAATCATCACGCGGCTACATATTAAAAATAGATTGTTGAAGATGATTGGTATAAAGGGACTAGTAAATAGTTATCATTTTCAGCAATTACCGTTCGAGACCATTTCTTCCGGTCCAAGGACGATTTCTGGACTAGAACGAGTTTCACATCTTGGTCCAGTTTTATGCATTCATGGACATGGCGAAAATCAGACATTGGAACACCCGGCCGAAGGTATTCGTTAAACCCGTGCACCCTTAGAATGAAGTCTCTTCCTGACCCTTGAATCTCTAAAAGCACTAAACTTTGTTCAAGTACATGTTCAACCATTGCAGACACTATAACAAAACAAATTTCAATTTGAAGCCAGCGTAAAACGGACACAGATATCGGGAGCTTAATATATGAAAGTCTATCACATACCATCGCACACAAAAACCACTGGATCTTTTGTAAAACTCTCATTCCATACGCGAACCTTGATGGTGAATCCTTCTCCTAGTGATTTGGTAGGAAATGTTGTCGAAAATATATAACCCCTGTTGGTTGTAGAATCTACGTGCCTACAGGACACTGTTCAATCAAATGGAACCAATTAGGTATACATATATTTGAATATGTAGTGATTTTAGTCAGTAATATAACTGCATTACGTCTAATTTTTCTAAGCATTTCATAAAACGCTTGGATTTCGCTATCAAACATGGATTGTTCCTTGACACTCTCCAGGTTTTCATAGAGCTTCGCAGCCCGTTTGCCCTAAAACACAAAAATGATTTACGTATGCTAATGTGTAACTCTTTCTAGAATGAATTTGCGCTCTTACCTTTGTCCGAAGTAGAGTTTCGTACTCGTCGTTGTACTTCCGGTTCTTTGTGCGATTTGTTTTTCCTTGGCGCAGCAACCGGAACATTTTGTTCATTGTTCCTTGGAGGCAGCGCAGGAGGTACAGGGTCAAACGACGCAACTGAATCAGGGTAGTAATGTGAAAATCCTATAGACCTATCAACACCACTAGCCCCATCGGGCGAAGAACCTCCTCTTGAGGTGCTCTCTCGAAGAGCATCGTTGTACGTGCTGTTTGTTGCATAATAAAATTCTGACGCAATCGTGCTACTTCCCGAGGAACAGCTCACAGCGAACAAATATTCTAATGGGTTGTATGCATCGTAGATGCTACTTGACTCATCGAAGTCCATCAATTCCTTGTGAAGTAACCCGTATGGACTTTCATCTTCTGGGGGTAACTGAAGGAGGAAACAATCCTCCAGCAGAAAGTGTCCCTGCCTTGACAGCGTCATCAAGGTTGGGATACAACGACGTTCGAATGGCTGGTACAACAGCGGAAGCCACAGAAACTACGCCACTGCTGCTGGTCGACTCGGAAGAGTGCGAACTGCGGTCTGGTTGTGTGGACGGCGAGGAGACAGGTCTGGAGGGCACCTGTTCAGGCGATAAAAGTGGGTCGAATAAATGCAAAATTTTTTGAGAGTCGAAAACTCCTAAGTCTATCAGGTCTTCAGCAGGCAATGGTTTCATAGCTTGGGGAAGTTTATTTCCATTGTTGGTTTGAATGGGAGGGGGACTTGTAAATTGCGGAGTAGGGAATTTTGGCTGTGGACTAGGTGAAAAATTGGCTTGCCATGTGTTCGTATTAAAATTAACAGTCGCTATTGGAAGTGCACTAGGAGGATGAACATTGAATCCTATGGATGGACCCGGAAGAGGATTGGCTGACAAATTTGGATACATCAAAGGCCCTTGCGATATTGCTCGAGGATAGACCGAGGCACTTATTGGAGACGTCACTGCACTGTTTCCATTCGAATTTCCATTTTGCGGGGATGCAACCAACGCCCCAAAAATATCCGACGTATGTCGCTTCGTCAATTGGGGACTAGCAAGCGAGATGAGATCATCGTTAATCTGGAGTGTTGCACCATGTCTGGAATGGTCAGTTGTGCCGTTGTTATTGTTGCTGTTATAAGTGGTGAATGGTTGTGCTGCCACTGGAGTGGACGCACTGGACTCACTACTAGGAGTAGGGTCATCCTGAGACTGGCCACGGACACGATAAGGTAAACTACGATGTCTTTTTATCGATGAAGACGGCGGTGGTGGAATGATTCCTGTCGGTGTTACACTCGCCATTGAATTCACATTGTCGACAACAGAACGGTCCCCTCCTGCAGAGCAAGAATTTGTGCGACTCCATTTCGCTAAAGAATCCCAGTCGTTTAATAAACCAAGCTTGAGTTACATCCTCTCATGAATTTACTTACTTTAAGTTTGCAAAGTTACCAGAATTTTGGTGTGACAAGAAAGACTGATCGGGAAGTGTGCTTCGTCGTCTTTTCTCATGCTCGTACGTCTCCAAACTGAGTCTTGTTGCGAGCTCCAAGTCAGCATCAAACTGTGGATCGTCTCCACTCGTCCCGTTTCGTGCAGAACTACTATCGCCCATGACTCGGAAGCCACTTCGTCTCGTCCGGCCCTGCACCATACAAACAAAAACTCAACTTTATTCATTGTCATTTTTAAAATGTTACCGAAAAACTAGTCATGTCACGTGGAATGGGTAATGACAGTTCTGGCAACCTATACCACTGCACAGCTTTCACTGCTAATAGAAGACCCAACCCACTCCATGTGATGACATTTGTTAATGACAACACCATAACAATCATATATGTCACCATAACTATAACATGCTTTCACTAACAGATATTGATTTTTGAAACATGATCCCGACCAAAATATTGTCCTCCTATAAACTTGCTCGTTTCTTGAATGCTCCACTGTATTAGTCAATATTAGTCATTTCTTTTTCCAGTAACACTTTCCGAAAATCTGTTTTCCCTTGTCCTTTGTCCTATGTCCCGGGACTCCAGTTGAAAAAGACGAAACAAAATTGTGTGATTGTGTCACTTTTATCTCTTTACTTGTTCCACTCTCCTGCTTGTCGCTTGGTTGACGTCACACATGATATTGACAGGAAGCACATTGCTCTTCACTGCACTCCATGAAACTACAAAATTTTGCTACATACCCTTCACCATTTCAGCCTTTATAACATCAAACCGTTTTAACAAAATGAAATTCATTTAGTATTCAATTCTCTTACCTCTCCGCCTATATTTCCTCTCAGTGTTTCTTCACTTCCTGTGCATTATCATTTGAAACCAGGTTATTCCTCTTAACCCTGTTTGATGTATTCCTAGCGGGTATAACGGAAGTCGTCTTTTTTACTTTTCTTTATTTTTATCACTTGTTTGATTACGTACATTTACACTGTCGTCAAGGCACACTCGCGCACTTTGCAAAAAAATATTAATTCTTACATGCACACTTGTTTGTCTTACTTAAATACGCAAATTTTTGCTGACTTTAAAAACAAATGTATAAAACAATACCCATCAACGTTGGACAAATTTTTAATGACCACAATAACAAGAGCACAAAAAAAATTATTTTTAATATTTAAGTGAGACACACTCACTCTCTCTCATGTGCTGTTTTTTTGACGTGGGTGACCATTTGGTACACTCTAGTGTGGGCCATTTTCACAACTTTAAGGGGCTAAAATAGTAAAGATATGGATGGTGGTGGTAGCATTACCATACAAAACATATGAGGNGGTGACCATTTGGTACACTCTAGTGTGGGCCATTTTCACAACTTTAAGGGGCTAAAATAGTAAAGATATGGATGGTGGTGGTAGCATTACCATACAAAACATATGAGGTGTGCACAGGGTCTTGCAAGTGTCAACATTTGCACACACGTGAGACATTTTCGTAGTAAATGAACGAGAAGGGTGTGCAAGACAAGGGGGTGAATACTTTGCGAAGAAAAGATTGAAATTCTAAGTTGAGATCATGTACAAAGTAGATCTCGTGAAATGATCAATTTGTCAACAGACAACAGGAACCTAGGTTTCTGTCCTAGTCCTTCAAGCGAAATCGTTGATAAGGTCCTGTTTCCTACTGAATAGTGAGGTCCAAGTCCCAGTCTAAGGACTTCTCTAGCCCAGGTCAACGCAACGGACCGGTGTATTTCCAAACGACGTTACGGAGTGCTAATCGGGTTGTTACTTGTATAAAGAATGGCTTGAAATAATAAATTTTATGTGTGACATTTTACCAATGACTTTCATTCTGCGCCATGCAATGTGTTTATAAGCCCATCAGAAAGGGCTGAAGTTAATCCTTGGATTTCTAATGATTTCGGCTGGATGTACAGGAAGGGTAATTAGTAGAGCGTATTTCATTGTATGAGGAAGTTTGCTTAAGAAAATTGGAAGATGTTGAAGGGATGAGGGATTAAGAAACCAAATATTTCGAAGAGTACTGAGGACTCAAGGATTTCATTCATCATAAAGTTAACAGAATGTTTTCTGTTGTTGAGTGAATATGTAAAATAGAACAAAGGGTTGTGAAAAATCATCGAGAAGAGGCCTGTAGGCCGGGAGGTTTGAGAAGGAACTTTTCTCTCACAGCTGGTCAAAAATGTAGAGGAAAACTGAGACAGAAAAAGATCTCATATGACAGGATAGAATCAAGGTGTGTGCGTCAGACTTGATGCAACCTGAGAATGCAAGTAGTGGTGTAACACTGTTAGTTTCATTCATAGTCCTTTGGAGTTGATTACAGGTGAGTCAGATACTTTGTTGGTTGCGTAGAGATCCTGTGCAGGTGGTTGCCAGTTTTAGTCTAACGTGTGTGTAGAAAGATACAAATATGAGTCAAGAGTAGACGTAATAGTGACAAAACTTTGTAAGGAGTTTACAGCATCTTGAATCTTGACTTCCTTGTTTTGTCAGTTTGGAATGGTGCAACTTCCGTGACGAAACTAAGTCTTACAGCCAAACGGTTTTAATTGGAATTTAAGTCCAGTTTGAAGAGCAGTACCGATCCAAATACAACAGCTCAGCCAAGATGAATAATATAATGAACGTGAATATGGACTCGGTGATAAATAAGCTGAGAAATACGGTCACCACGGTGACAAGTACAGTGTCACAGTTATCTGTGGTACTTCCTGGAAATCCGGTTACGAGGGAGTTTGAAGTTAACCAGCATATTGGGAGTGGTGGACCAGGTAAGCTTAGAAGCACGGTAGTGCACTGCTTCAAAAATTGGTATTTACGATTTTCCGTCTGATCGTGTAGTTAATTGGATTCTGTGTGTTTGTTTCTTAACAGGTTTAATGTGGAAGATTTACTCCGGATACAAGAAGAGCACAAAGCAGGAAGCCGCGATATTTGTGTTTGAAAAGAAGCAGTTGGACAAATGGACAAAGCGAGATCGGGAAAGTATGATAGAGATTTTGAAAAAAGGAGTTTCCCAACTAACGAGGCTCCGACATCCGAGAATTTTAACGGTGCAGCATCCCCTAGAGGAGTCTCGTGATAGCTTGGCATTTGCTACGGAACCTGTGTTTGCTAGTCTTGCAACAGTTATGGGATGTTTTGATAATATGCCACAGCCGATTCCCCAAGAAATGAAAGATTATACTTTGCATCCGATTGAGGTGAAACTTGGTTTACTCCAAGTTTGTGAAGGACTGACGTTTCTCCACGGGGCAAAGATTCTTCACGGAAATATTTGTCCGGAGTCGATAATAATCAACTCACAAGGTGCTTGGAAAATTTTCGGATTGGATTTTGCCTTGACTTCAGTTAGTGGAGGAGCTGATGGGAAGTGGACTCCGAAGGAGTATGATCCAGAGGCGCATGCGTTGTCCCAACCGCATTTAGATTTTATGGCACCAGAGTACACGAATAACGGAGTGTAGTACAGCGAGTGATATGTACTCATTGGGAATGTTATCATTCGCAGCATTTAATGATGGAAAGGCACTTTTAATCAACTGCTCCAGTTGGCCGATTTACAAGCAAAATATAGAAAAACTCCGTGATCTCAGTGAGTCAAGGTTGCAAGCAGCACCCCCCGAGATGAGAAACTTTATACGAAGGCTGGTCAGTTTTTCACCTAGTCAACGACCGGACTCATCATGAATTTTCTAAGGTGAGCTCGGCAAGCACTGAAATTATTTGTACATTGTACTTGAAGACAAGATTTTATTTTGAATTTTCATTGCAGCTTGATGCACTTCATGACGAGGGTGTGAAGACTTTAAATTACTTGGATTCGTTATTCCAATGGGACAACCTGCAAAAGAGTAAATTCTATAAAGGACTGGCAGATATTTTACCAACATTGCCACAACGAGTGAGAGTTAATCGGTACGGTGAATACTGTATGATTAAATTTTCAATGAAAACGTTTGTTGCACAAGTTTCACATTTTATATCATTAATTTCAGAGTTGTACCATGTCTTGCCCAGGAGTTTGTTAACCCATCAATGGTTCCGTTTGTGCTACCGAATGTTTTAAAAATCGCTGAATGGGCAAGCAATGAGGAATATGAAAAACACATTTTACCGTATTTGAAGGATGTCATGAAACTCCGTGAACCGGTCCAAGTGCTTTTCATATTCATGAAAAATATGGAGCTCTTGCTGCAAAAAACTCCGCCTGATGTTACAAAGTCTGATGTTCTGCCCTTGATTTACGGCTCCCTAGAGAGCGACTCGGCTCAGGTACAAGAGTTGTGTTTGGCAATCATTCCAGGGTTTGCAGCGCTTATTGATTTTCCAGCAATGAAAAATTCTCTACTTCCAAGAATCCGGAAGTTGTGCTTGTCAACTCCAAGTTTATCAGTAAGTTGATTTGGAAATATACGAAAACATTAAAATAACTAAATTGCAAGTGTATGCTAAAACGATGACTAATTCTTCCCAAACTAGGTAAGAGTAAACTGTCTAGTCTGTCTGGGTAAAATCCTGGACAATTTGGAGAAATGGCTTGTGATTGACTTTGTTCTGCCATTTTTAACCGAAATACCGTCAAGAGAGTCTGCAGTAATTATGGGTATCATTGGGATTATTCGGCTAGCTGTTAATCATAAAAAACTTGGACTGACAAAAGAAATCATCGCAACCAAAATACTTCCATTTGTGTTCCCTCTTACAATCGAGAATGGTCTGACAATGCAACAGTATTCCACAATAATGAATTTTGTTTACGAACTCATCCAGAAAGTAGAGTCTGAGCACAAAGTCAAGTTAGAGGAACTCGGTGCCATTTCCAAAGAGAAAGAAGACATGTAAGATACATTGCAACCTTTTTTCTTCTTTTTAATTATAGTATTGCAGTGCTAAAAAGCTGTATCCGCCTATTTCATTTGTTAACTCTAATTTTGCTTTGTGTTTACAGGAAAGCCGAACTGAACTCTCATCCAGTTTTTGCAAGCGACAATCACATAACGAAGTCTTCGGATATGTCCAACTTTCTTGATGACTACTCCTCGCCACCTGAGCGAAAGCTGACTCCATCCCCATCCACCTTCGCCCCACCGTCAATTTCCAAACCTCCTCAACCTTCTGCTGCTACGAAAATGATGGAAGCAAACCTCCGTCAGATGAACATTTCCCAACCAAGCCGGCTTCCATCGTCTATTTCAATGCCACTTGGGATGAGTGCAAATCCTCGTCCTCCTCCACCAGTAGCCCCACCGCCGTCTTTTTTCCCAAACCAAATGAGCATTCCTCCTCAACCTTCCTTTGGTACTACGTTTCCAAATTACGCATCTAATCCTCCACCTCGCAGTCAAACCACATTTAATCTAAACAGTATGGGAGGTAATACTGGGACTCCGATGGGGTTTCTACAACCCTCAAATAACAACACCCTAAGCCAGAACCAGTTCACAAATCAAAACGCTAAAAACATCAAAGTCCTTTCGAAGCAAGACATCGATGATTTTCTTAATTTTAAGTAATTATTTCGTTCCCTACTA
>JAAXOA010000108.1:0-36728 GCA_036561885.1 Salina celebensis | reverse complement strand
CATCGTCTTTGACCCGTTAGTCATAGAACAGTATTTTTTATATGTTGTGGTTTCATGCTAACATAATTACCCATTACCCCTTTCGTAAAATTAACTATCTGTCTACGTTTGTTTTATGAATTATATATACAGAACGTTACGAGAGCAGTATATTTTTAGTCCCTTTTTGTCTATTGACTGCACTGTGCACTGTTTTACGAGGGAATTTATGTAACTATCAGTTGCAATTTTCCATTTAGGTTTTGAATTTAATGCAGACAAGCAATTTAGAAATCAGTGTGGTTACTCTCTACTCTCTATTTTACAGACTTTAACAAATTTCTAGACATCATTAGTAGGTTCCAAAGACTATGCGTAAATTGTTAAAGGTGCTCAATATAATATGGTATTTACAGCTTTATTGGTAATGCATATGCAGTTTGTATCTACTTTAGGTACACCTTTCAAGAACAAACAAGGGTTTTAAAAGCTAAACCAATTACCACTCCGAACTCAAATTTAGTATGGACTATAATCTTCCTAGGAAAATTTTTAATGAGCACACAGTTGGTAACATAACCTGTAAGTAATATTTATTAGCACTTATGAGCCAAAATGATTCATAACGATCTCCATTCACAAATATTCTGTTTTCACAACAACTGTCCCTCTATTATCGATCTTGCTTGTATAAAAATTATAAAAATTTTCTTCGTGAACTTATGCTTAACGTTTGGTGTAACATAGACATTTGTCTTATTACTATACTTATTAATATAATATTTTATACATACAATATTTGATAGTTTCTTTATTTATTATCTCCGGCGTTTTACACATAAAATTGTATTTGTAAACCTACCAACATCACCCAGGTAGGTACACTGGTGCACCAATATTTTGTTATAATCGATTGCTGCAAATCCATACATCTTAATTAATAAGCTATATATTTTTTCTTACACAAGTTCACGTTTATTTGAGCGTTTTGTAAATATTTAGTTAGTCACAGAAAAGTTTTTACTAGTTAAGTGTGTAGCCTAATTATTTTTATCATGTGACCCTGATAAATGAGAAAGAGGTGCTCGCGATTTTACCTCGTTTTTTCATGAATTTATAGTGTACTTTACCAACTATGAAGCTTATCTATTTGCACATCTTAATCTTTCAAGACCTTTGTGCTTCTGTACATGTTGGTTCAGTTACACACACAGAGTTAACTAGTTACTAGTTATTATCATTGTTTGATTTCTTTTTGTAATAATGATTCAAATGTTTGTCGTGCGATTTACTGTAGCATAACTGCTGGCATTGTCACTTTTCGAAGGTTTACTGTGAAATATCAAAAATTATAAGGTTCTACAATTAACCTGGTTATTTATTACTTTGAAGGAAAATGACAGATGCTTGGCCGTCGACGTTTTCCCACCTGACCACCATCCCAATACGTGTAGAGCCACAATAGAGGGAAAATACAAGGGCGTACACACACTCTACTTTCTCCTAATTAGATGGTTTCACGTTTGTGTGTGCCAAAGGATGGGTAGCAAGGATAACACAGCTTGCTGGGTCTGTGCATTTTCATTTTCTATGATGCCACTAATTACTCCTCTTCATGAAATTAATCTCCAGAGACAGACAACACACACACATACGAGCTCCACACAAAAGAAGACTCTCTAGAAAAACCCTCATCTTATCTTGAACTAAACAAGAGGAAATTGTATGCAACCTGGTGGGCTGAGGAAAACGACTTCTATGGCCAACCTATTCATTTCCCATGGCTGTTTTTCTTTTTCAGTCGTTACAAAATCACTTGGGGGTTTGAAAGCACAGAAGCTACAAGCAGTTTAGAAAAGATGGCTACTTGGCTATTTTCACCGGTCAGCCATCTAATCATAAGATGTTTTTACATCCGGTTTGTAGTTTCTATACCGTCCTCATGATACGTAATCGGGGAACAAATTAATTTTTGCGGTGTTCCTACTGAAAACAATGTCTAATTTGAGCCTGCATTTTTTTGCCTGTCTGAAAAAAACAAAACATGAATAAAATGGGGTCATACGTTGGAAAACAAGATTTTTTCTCTTTTCTCCATTTCAAGTGCTGGCTTTAGCTTGATGTTCTTTTTACGACTCATACGTGAACAATCCCTTATCCTTTGCTACTCCTTCTTTTCTTTCTCAGGTAAACAAACAAAGAAAATTGTTCCTATGATACGACTATCACGCAACTTTCTATTTCCCATGTTTTTTTTCTTGAGGCTTTTTCCAAAAAATAATTTTCCCACAAATCTTTCTTTATTTTCATCTAGAGAGCGATCCAGCTCACTTTCTCTTAGCATTGATTTCCCCCTATTTCCCACGTGAGAGTAGGTATAAGAGAAAAACACACACTTGCAGAGACACTTACAAAAGGCTTTCCTTTCTCTTATTTATACGGTTTCTCCGCTTATCACTTGGAAATTATTCGCGTGTTTATTTGATTTTCATATTTATTTTCACCCCAGAACAACAATAAAACAGGGATACCATAACATTTCGATAATTTTCTTGTAGCACGACACACAAACACAAGAAAAACAAATATTCTCTGAGGAATCAATACAGGGACTGGGGAAATAAAAACGGCAACTCTTCTGTCGTTCCCGCTGCTCCCACACTCACTGAAACCGCACTCACCACCTTTCGAATTGTTTGGAAACAGATGCAGTTGTAAAAGAAAAGCATAACGATCTTTCGAAGGTTGTTTCGGAGGAAAATAGCTGTTGCAGGTAACACGGTAGCATGTTTGATTGTCACATAAATTATTGGGAAACATCAATCCGAGTAACAGATGGTGAGAACATTAGTCTTTTTTGAAATTTTCAATTCATGCAAGCTTTAGACTGTAAATACTGTGAGAAGGTTGATATGAACGACAAAATCGGATTCGTCTGTTGGATTACAGTTTTGAGAGAGAAAGCAGATTAACTTTCACCATGTTTGCTAGTGTCTATTGCAAAAAGAACACGGTAATGAGCACAATTCCCTTTGAAAGGTATTTAATCAGATAAACGGAGTTTCAACGAAAAACGAGAATGATGAAGAGAAAAAAGGAGAGGAAAACGCCCAAAACCTCGTCATCATTCAACAACTTTTACCAATCCGCGAAATTGTTTGTGACACATGTCATTTCAATTATGTCACGATCCAGAAGCCATCACGGCGCGTTAAACCGCATGACCACATTACGGCCTTTTAACTAAAATTTAACAATCCATCATGCCAACTATCAGTGGCATATTCTTTCTCATACCGTCATACCGCTTTTCTAAGCCATTTCTTTTGATAATCTCCAGCATAACTCTCCTTAAAATTTTATGCATATCGAATAGCATTTTTTGTGTTTGGTTGCTATAATACTACGTAAAGAAAGTTTCTGTCAACCTTGAAACATTTACGGACTTGTGAATAGTTATTTTCAAGACCGAATTACCACCTTGGATGGAAACCGCGCCACCGTGAAACATCACACAACTTTTTTACTTTAGAACTGAATTTTTTCTCTATTATGTTTTCTTTTCACTGCTTTTCTGTCTCGACGTAAACATGCAGTTTTTTCTTCAATTTTAGATTACATTTTAAAACTAAAAAATGTGTATGAAGGCCACGAAACCCGCGAAACAATTTTTCTCTCTTTCGTATCATGATCACGCCCTCAATTTTCTAACTTGTCATATTTATCCAACTCGGCTGATTTTACTTTAAAACATATTTTTTATGCCGACTATGCTGGTTGAGTCGTCTTTTTTATTTCAAGGAGAAAGTCAACTAAGCAGAGATAGGAAAAAATGAAGTTGACGCATAACTTGTTATTATCAGTTTGTGTTTTTAAACTCCTTCTTGATTTTCGTCGCTCGTGCTATGAAAATATAATGGCATGTTTTGTATGAAGACTAACCTTGACTCTAATATTTTAGGATTTTATTGTGATAAGCAGAAGCCAAAAAACATCTCCACTTCTTTTTTCCTCGGTTGTAATAAGCAGTTCCAGTGGGTGGGAATCTCTAGGAGGAAAGTTGAAACCACTCGAAAAATATATCAACACAAAGAGAAAGTGAGGGAACCTCTATTTACTTGAAACACAACAGGAAACCACGAGTATAAATATGGGAGTGAAAGTCAATATGAAAAAAACCGTCATAGAAATGAAAAAATCTCGTCAAACGATCCGCTTTTGTGAAACTAACATGAAGCACACATATGTCAAGCTTTTTTGGGGGAAAGAATTGCTTAGAAGAAGTACAGAATAAAAAACAACTTTCCCCAGCTTCCGGCATGTTTGTTTGGCGCTGTTTTCACAATACAATTTTGTTTTTCAAGCTCGTAAAAACGAAAGAGTTTATCAAAAAACAATGACATTCGTGCGTTATGGGCAGCCCCTCACGCTATCGAGTCTATGTATTATTTGTTGTGTGCTTTCACCGGATATCAGGCTTCATCAGGAGATATTCAAAGTTGTTCTCTCGTTTCAATGACATTTTCCCTAGGGGCTAGAAACATCTACAAAAATAGTAACCTAAAACCGCTCCGGTTTTTATTCTTCTTTTGTGCTCTTCGGCAAGACAAAGTTACGTACTCAATACACAATATTGAATGAAAAATGTTTATTATTGTTTGTAATTGCGTGTATTTTGCAACTTGTTTTCGATATAGTTTATAGGATAGTGGTGGTAGGTAGTAGGAATATTTCGACTTTGCCAGACAGTCTGTATGAAAGAAACGAAAACCTTGTAATGGAATGGAACAGCAAAAAATGACATGACAGCAGGTTGTCATTGTACCAAAGTTGGTTTTCATTTGAAAATAATTAACGCTGAAACGTGACATGCCTAATTCTTTTAAGTTTCACCAACAGTACAGGAGTTTTTTCGGAGAAAGTACGAGAGGTTGTCTAGTAACAAAAAAAAATCGCTCCTGCTAACTACATGAATTGTCAACGTCACGTGGTCTCCAACTAATGCTCCAGTAAAGAGTACTTATAGTCATAACGAAGATAATAATTTTTAGGCTAGTTATGAATAATTCTTATTGCACAATAATATGGGGCGCCGAGAGTAGCACGGCGACAGTGGCAATGATAGTGAAAGAGGTGAACACGATCAAGCACATTCTGTCGACAACCATCGCAGCAAATTTCCAGTCGGCGACCACCTCCGCGTCGTCCTCAGCCTTTTTCATGCGGCCAGTGACAAACCGGATTTCACGGAGAATCGCTTGTAGGTCCCTTTGGGCAAGTGCACACGCTGAAGAGATATCTGCTGTTGAGGTGCTCGCCACCGCTTGATCCATCCTAAGATAGCTCGTGGAACTCACTCGAATGTCGTCGTCCATGTCGAGCACGTTGGCGAGCAGAGAGCGAGACGACCGTTCTTTGATGTCTCGCATTGACTTCATCTTTTGACCTTCGCGGATCGTTTTTCGCGTTATTTTCTTTCCTGGACGCGACATCCGAAGGATCCAAGGAAGCCACTGTAGGAATAAGGTTTTCACCTGGGAACAAATAATATAAGAGATTAGCAAAAAGCAGTCTTTGAAGTTATTCTGAAACGTGGCTAGAAAGAAGACAGGAAGTATGAACTGGGCAAGCACGTGCCAGGAGGAAAAGAAAGTTGGGAGAAAGAAACGTGGAAAGGCAATGTGACCAAGCGCCTGTCAGACTCATGATTATTATCGCTCTGGAAATCACCCAGGCAGAACACTTTTAACAACTTGATGGCTCGGCTAATGACGTATTGTTACAAGAATATCGCTAAATAAAACTTTACCTCGATGTGTAAGATATTTTCATAGTGAAAGTTGCGAAAAACGTGAAGTGTTTATGGACGGGATTAAGGTTATTTTTGAACGCAGCTATGTTAGTTCCTTGAGTCCCTAACAAGCTAAAAAAATCTGTAAGAGCGAGAGAAAGCAGACAATCAAAAACATCAAGTAAAACAGATAGAAAAAAATAACAAGCTTGGATAGAGAAACGGGACTCCCTACAGGTAAGATAAATGGGCCGTTTGTAATCCTGAGGCAGAACTACACACAATGCAGTCGTTTTCCAAGATGAATGTCACATATGAACATAACTTTTGTGGAACATAAACATCCCCGGACGGTATTGTCCAAAATGGTGGTTCGCTGTAATCAAGTTTAAAATCATGTTACTTTTCCACATAACCAACTATTAGTTATGACGATGGACTGTAATAAACTAAATGTTAAAAACAACAGTGTGGAAAGAAATCGAATGGACACGTGTGAAGCCATATGAAATCTTTCACTTGGAATTTTGACAGAGCTATGATTATATCCATGAAATTGGATCAGCTCAATATGGTTTAACCATTTAATCGTCAGACAAACATAATGACAGGTTTGTATTTTTCCTGTTAATCCTAATCCAGTTTTCCCCGACGTGGGCCATATTATGCTAGTGTTACAAGGCGTTTGATAACTGTAGTGTAGCATCACCTTATCTTCTATCATTACTTTTACGATGAAGCCTTAGCAATTCTTAGTCGTAGTTATTCTCTAGATCGATAATGATCTGAAAATCATCACCAGCGTGGTGTCATCACCGTAGTCAAGCATTTCACTGAAAGTGTAACAACTTGTGTCATGCTTTCTCGCAGATGTGATTCGCAGAAAAACTAATGTAGGGGCAAGAAAGATGACCACTATTAGAGTTTGTTGATTGGCGATGAAAACGAATGAAATACCATATTTTCCTGGGAAAGTACACAGGAGAAACAAATCAATACATACTTTCTCCCGAGGCATGGAAACGTCGGCCATCCGTCCATCGTTTACTTTATTACGAATGAAGGTTAAGATAAGAGAGAAAAAAAAAGATTTTTTTGAAAATGTGTACCAAGAGGTTGCTTTAGTGGAGAAAGTAAATGGAAAGACGATAGATGAGTAAGTAAAGAGAGTAGTAAAGTAACCATAAAAACAACAAGAGAAGAGAAAAACTAGTAAAGAAAGTTGACCTGAGAGAATGTGGGAAAAAGGGAGAAAATGGTGGTGATTTTAAGTAAACTTGACAAAAAAAGAAGGAGGGAAGTGAAAGGGACAAAGAGAGAATTTGTATGCATGCATTATATATGTATTTCAGGAAAGGGGAAAAGGATGATGAAGATGACGGTAGGGTAGTAGTGGATGGATTTATTTGCAAAAGATAATAATATGAAAAGTCTTTTGGGGAAACACGAGGCGTGGGAAATCTTCCTTCACGTGGGAGCTGTTATAGAAAAATGATACTTGAAATGAGTTGGGCTGGAGATTCCGGTAAAAATAACATTCCACAACTAACCCTGGAAATATTTAGTTTTGACGTTTTTTCCGAGTTGAAACAAAGAGAATCGATCAATACTTGCAAATGCAGGATGGATGTTGAGTGGTTTAGTTGAAACATGATACATATATATAAATCTCGAAAAACGGCAGGAGACTGAAGCTCAGGCATACAGATATGCTGGGAAACACTGACAACAGAGTCGAAGAAAAGAGGAAAAAGTTTGACAGACTTTCTTTTGTTTGATGAGCAGCATAAAAGTTTACTCTTTCTTTTCTACAGTTTGTTCGATGAAGGTTCACTGAGTAACCAACGGGAAATGTTGATACTCTTATGTTTCAACGGGAGGGTTCTCTTTAGTTGGAGGATGTGATGGGGAAATTAAACTGTAATTTAGATATGTGTGCGTTTTATTTAATTTTCTCCATTTCCTAAACGTTTACAGTAGATGTTAAATTCTGCTTGGATTTCAATAATTCAACGCAAATAACAGCGAAACGAAATCTAAAGTGAAAATTGAAGACGTTCTTGTTTAGTTGCAAACTGAGTTTCACCCCGTTTTAAAAGAACGATCCGGTTGAGGAAAAAAAGATTTTCCATACGTGAGCAAGAAAATTTACTCCAGTGTCTGTTTAAAGTGACATTTTAACTCTACTGATTGAGAACGCCCGCTTGCAACGTACATGGGCTTCTATCATTCAAGTGTGTTTTTTCCCTCTCTGTCAAAAATAACAAGTCCGTCTTTTTTTCTAAATCCTGCAAATTGAGCTATCCTTTATGTCCCCATAATTGACCACCTGCTGACCAGTCTGCTTTCACCCAACCAAAAATCCCAAACAATACGGAGCGAAGGAGGAACACGTTTTCCATTTCAATCACGGAGAACAAACTCATGCCCTACTCAAAAGTGAGTAGTCGTGCCGTTCTTAGCTTTTTTAAATGACACCGCTTTCCCATGCTGGTTTTTCCAGAGAAAATGGTTGATGACCCAAATAACAAGGATCATTACTGTTTGCTTCTTTCAGATAATCACGACAACTTCATCCTCCTTCAAATTAGCCCATCATTCCTGATTCCCTTGCCATATTCTTATATTTATCAGAAAAGCGCGGTTTACTTGGTAAACAATCCGTTTCATTTTGATGCTTTCTCAGCAGAAAAAAATGCAATATACGAGGCGAATTTGCCAGCTGTAAACAATTTCTTTTTTCAATCTGTTTACCAAGGCTCGTTCAGCTGCTACCAGGGGTAGAGTTAATCCAAACAGCTTTCTCTCGAGTGTGTACCTTCCCGTTACAATAAAATTTCGGCCATAAATTTTCCTTCAAACAAGAGAATTCTTAAAAAATGCTTTCTCTCTTCATGATTTCACGGGGCTGTGTTAACTTCCGGAAGATTTTCGACGAGTGGACTACGGGTTTGCTAATAATGCGCGCAATCATTCCAAACCCTGCCTCACAACTGGAGACAACAAGAGCCCACCAGATGAACAGCTTTCCCTCTCGTTTTGCATGCAAATGCGCTCATCTATCTCCTCAAGCCTGCTGCTTTTTTTCTCTCTGGTTTGTTTATAGCTCAGGACCCATATGTCTCTGTAATTTGGTGATTACGATCGTAAAAATGCTTTCTCTCAGCCCTCAAGAAATGCACTACTGGGAAAAATGAATGTTCACTTTTTTAATAACATCGCAAACTTGCCAAGAAAACTTTTGGGAAATTGTCAACCTTCTGTATACGCGTTACACGACGGAATTTTTTTACGTAATAATAAAACTACTTATCTCCAAGTAGGAAAAAAATACGAACTTTCCCTTCGTTTCAACTAAGTTGGTCCCTTTTTACCTGGAACAATAGGACACCTTTTTTAGATTGTCGCGACTTTTTACAGCCCAGTATTAATAATGTACCCACCACCTTTATGAAGACGAAAAAACTCATAATAAATGGATGATTCTCTTTGTTTCTGTGGCAACTTTTTGAAAACTAGGTCAGGTTGTAAGATCCACAGCAGTAGGTTAAGCTTCCAGATTATTATGATCATTAAGTTTTTCCACCTTCCTTTCCGAGTGCTGGCACGCACGCACTCCAAATGTCGGTCAAAATATGGACGACTTACTCGTAGCGCAAACTTGTTATAATCGTAGTTAACTATACAACATGGTTTAGAGCTTAGGAATGCACGAGTGGCGACGACGATCATGGATCATCTTGTTCGGCTGTGATAATAATTATGAAATAAGACGTCTGTCTATGTGTGACCCACTTTTCCCCATTTGTGATGCATTCGAAGGTGAGAGAAAGTTAAGACGAGGTATTAAAAACTATCGCATGGTCCATTTAACGAGCAGTTTCCCCAAAATTCTAATTTCCTGGAGATAACTGCAAAAACTCGGGAGCAGGTTTTATCGCCAAGGACGTGTTTGGAGAAAGTAGAGAAGAAAATTCTATTATTGTTTTCATTGAAACTTTTCACAAAGAATTTTCACAATGATATGGAAGTGTGTGAGTGTGTCCTATGGCATTCCGAGTTTCCAGGTGACGACCAAGACCAACTCGATCAGGAATGATAACAAAGAGATTTGTGCATTCTTAACGAGCTCCGTAGGGACAGAAAAATGCATGTCTTTCTATTCGCTCAAGTCCATAATGAAAATTTTATGCGGTGCCGCTCTAGACAAGAAAATGGCGTTCGTGACTTTGGATAATGCAAAAGGAGTAAGAAAGCAGCTAAGGAACGTGTCTCTCCCAGGGAACGAGTGGACACACATTTTTAATTGAATTTTCTGAAAACAACAAAAAAAAAACTTAGAGCTGGTTAGGAAACAGGGTTAGAGTCTGAAATTGCTTTGCTTACAAGGGGAAAAGTATGATGGATTGAAAAAGATGATTGAACTCTTAAATCGGTTAGTAAACAAAAAGATAAACTTTTTTCTCTCACCCAAGGTGGCATCTCGTGCATGTTGGCAGTTCGATGATGATAGTTGAGAACAACAACGGTGAGCACCACTGATGAAGCTACCATGAACATGATACAGTTGAAGTAAGTTCCTGGTTTTTTTTAGCCGAGCGTATTCCAAAGTGAAAGTTAAAACATAAGTCGATGGAATAAAACAAGAGAAAATTATTCAATTAGGATCGTTATTCTTTTCAAGTTGTTAGATAACAGCTTAGTATGTATTACATGTTATATAAAGACAAGTGTATAGGCAAAAAACTTAATAGGTTGTGAGTATAAATACCGAAAAAAAGTGACACGATCAAACAAACG
Organism: Salina celebensis; assembly: GCA_036561885.1. Lineage (NCBI taxonomy): Eukaryota > Metazoa > Arthropoda > Collembola > Entomobryomorpha > Paronellidae > Salina > Salina celebensis. The sequence goes on along the minus strand of JAAXOA010000108.1, from coordinate 26,158 downwards.
GCTAACTACAAGTTATTTTTAGCATTTTTGAGATTACAAGCTCAAGCTCGTTTACAATTTTGACATGCATTTAACAGAGCCCAAACGGTGGCAACTGTGACATAAAAAGCTTTCATAAGAACAAGTTTTGATATATTCGGCAAACTAAGAAAACTATGAAAAAAGAATTCACGTGTAAAAAGGCTTGCTAGAACAAGTTTAGAAAATAACGCTTTAGGAACATCCCAATTCAAAGAGTTAATGTAATGCATTAAAGAAAAGACCTTAGAAAGAAAAACACGGCTAAGGCTAGTTAATAACGATTTACGATGAATAGGAAATACTAACATTAGCAGATAGCAACCGGAATTATTTAAACGAACAAACAAGTAGGCAAAGTTGATAAAACTGCAACAACAATACGCAATTGTTTATTGTCGTTAATGGAGGGGAAGAGAGGAATTTAGGAATAATTACATAGTTTTGAGAGAGAAGTAAAAGTTTCCTGGTATTTTTTTTGGCTAAGGTTCGTAGCTTGATAGAGTTCCGGATTTTTCAGATTTCGATTGAATGGATTTGCTTTGAAGCGTATAGGAAACAAGATAAAAGTTATTTACAAGTTTGTTGGGTTTAAACTTTTGAACAAATCTTGTTGTAGTAGGTTTTTTGTGCTAATAGACTATATCGAGGCGTTTCTTCGGCCCAACATGATGTTTCCTATAACATTTTGTTTTGGTTTTAAGTTAAAATGCCTGATGTACAAGATCAGGATTGGAAATATTAATTTTTACGAGATGCAGTCAGTACCATCCATCTGTTAATTTCGATTCTTTAGTAATTTTTGAATCGGTTACGACGCAATAACTAAGAGATTAGATTACTAGGAATTTTCTTCAAATATTCGTTTCTATTTTTAATACGGACGCGAGACGAATGCTTTCTCCGATTTCTTCGTATCGTTTTTCAAACGCTGCAGGGCTAGAGGGTTTTATTCGGTCAGGGGTGCTTTCAAAAAGTGTTTAAAAATTATGGTCGATCAAAAGTTTTGTGCACGTGATAGGAAAAAAGTGTTATATGGGAGTTTTATCTTGCAAAGATTATCGCATGCGATTAAAAAACTGCTCAAGTCTAAAAAAGAGCTAGTTCTAGATCTAGAGTAGAACTAAGCTACTGAAATAACTTTGTTTTGTTTGAAGCAAAACTCGATGCCAAAATCTTAATGGATTGAGATTGAGTAGGTACTGCAGTGAACTCTACACAGTAGCTGAACTACTTCGTTTCAAAGTTCAGTTGCATTCAAAAGAGAAGAAAAAAAAATGTTAGAAAAACAGTTGCAAAATTGTTTTTGTAACAAATCGAGCATTTGTCGTGTAAAAACGGTTAGTTCTCGTATTTTAAAGAGCATACACAAATTTCCATAACAACAGCGACAAAAAAGTAGTATTGTGCAAAGAGACCAACAATCAGAACTGTTAACTTTCTCCAAAAACAAACAACAAATGGCGTCTCTAAAAAACTGCCTCTATCAAATTCTCATTCCAAAAAGTGATCAAGCAGGTAAAAATAGTAACTGATCATTACAGTCAATTTCCCATTCTCAAAAGGGACATCAAAAAAGCATGTACAAATTAGTCGTTGGTCCAAGGAAAAAAATAGATATTAAAATCGTTTCTTTGTTGGTCTGACTTCTGTTGAATACATTTTTTTGTGTGTGAAAAGTGTCCCATTCAAAATGAATGCATGTACATAATACTTATAGTGATTCTCTTGCTGGATTCTCAGCCGACTGCAGTTTCAAAAGAAGTGCTGCATATCCCATTAAAAAATTGTCAAAAAGCATATCAAAAGTTAGTCAACCCATGGTCATGTGTGTATATACATACAAGACACAGTTTGGTCAGTGGTCGGTTATCATAGACTTACACATTAATTGTTAAGTGGCATACCATCGTTTAAGTGAAGAATTGTTTAGTTAGCGAGTAAACCAGTAAAGGATAACCTTGATACTATAACAAGGTACTTGTAAGCTTATATGATAAGAACGAAGTATAACGATTATTATCAGATATGGATCAACATGAATTTGTAAAGAAACTTTGGTTGATGGGAATATCTAATCCTATTAAAAAGAAGTTTTCCCTCAGCTCGGAACGATTTTGACTCTGTTGGACAGCTCAAAGTGATGATGATTTCCCCAGGAAAAACTCTGTGTTATATAGGAACGTTTTCTTTCTTGAAGATTTTTTATGTGGGGGCAAAGCATTTAACCCGCGGGTTAGAAACATTCAAGAAAAAGTTGAACGTGAGGGTGTAAACAGTATGCTTTTTCTAGATATAATCTTAGTTGTGTAATATCATGGACACAAGAGTACATAATATGGATAATCTAACATATTTTTCTCACTTGCCCTTATCCCAACTGTTTGAAGAAAACTAAATTCTTTTAACAAGGTTGTATGTGTTATCTTTCTACATTCCAGTTTTTATGTATCAGATTAAAAAGTTGTCTGAGTTGTAAATTCTGTATACATAGCTCCCACATAAATAAAAAACCATTCCAAGAGTTACTGTTACCTAAACAAATGCCCTAAAAGTAAAAATTTCCAGTTTTATGTATCAGATTAAAAAGTTGTCTGAGTTGTAAATTCTGTATACATAGCTCCCACATAAATAAAAAACCATTCCAAGAGTTACTGTTACCTAAACAAATGCCCTAAAAGCAAAAAATCCGTGGAAAAAAGTAATAAGAATGAACTCTTCACCTAAAACCGGCATAAATTTCGACAATTATGTTGCTCTTTTGGCTTAATCAAGAGATGCTCTCGTCCAAAATATATTACGTTTGTCAAACATGTTTGTATTTTCTCTAACAGAAGGCCAGCAGCCAGCATGTCAAAGAGTCAGAGGAACAGAGAAAATGACTATTTTTTGTTATGCATTCCGCTGAGTGTCTGCAGCCTACACCACAGTGGTAAAGGTGATGATGAAAGCGGCATACTTACATTCTTCACTTCATGCATATGTATAATTCTTTCCTAATCATTCAACGGTATCCACAACAGCTCACATGTAAGTCACCTACACAGGCTTGCTTTCACCAGTGAACGCATAGACTTTTACTTTGTTCATGACTTACAAATTGGCCACAGGGGAGGCATTTGTTAAAGAGAAAAGGCGTGAAGGAAATCCGTACGTGCGTGGTGCCCAACTTTCTCCGTTTGCTTTTGCTAGCAGTGAGCATCTGTGTAGCAACGTGTTTACTCTCGTACATCTACTTGTTTTTCTTCTTGTTTTGTTTGAAAGAGAAAAAGAGAAAGCATCATCATCACCAATTCAATTCTACTCATTTTCATCACCAACAACGATTTTTAGTTATGTATGTAGTTTTTTTTGTACCACCATCAAAAATTCATTTGACTTGTTAGTTGTTGCATGCATTAAACAAACAAAGCATCCTGCATTCTTGTCCCTCTGCTCACTGTCTAGCATTGTAGTGTGTGGTCTAGCGTTTCATGTTATTCCCTCTGTCGTGGAGTGGTTGTGAGGTCGTGTGGCTTCCAAGAATGAGTACTCAGGAGAAAGTATAAAGATCGTTAACTTTCTCCCAGTGAAATGTACTACATCCCATATAAAACACATTGTTCTTCCTTTGGGACAAATGTAATATCATCATCACTATTGCAGCCCTAGTGGGTAAAAAGTTTATTTTTTTGTGTTCGTTTTCTTGTTTTTTTTCGTTGTTTTAAATTTTATTTCCGTTTTATTTACAATCCCCAGTGGGCAGTCACCCATGACAAGAGTCAGGCACGAAAATGAAAATGGCTCACAAAATTATATACACAGATGCCTATATAACTTAATCCAATTGAGTTTCCTGGTTTCTAGAGTAAACACTCGAGTTGGTTGGTGGCCATGAATAAAAAAAGTAAATTGGAGTAATAATCGTAAATAAATATTTTATCGCCTTTTTATACACAACACAAAACCTCAGCTTTTCCTCTTTAAGTGCACCCCTGTCAAGATTCATAGAGTTTTATGAGTATAAGAATTCATTTAAATTAGTGGCCTGTGTAAACCAAAAGAAGCTGAGCTTTACTTACCGTACCTTTAATGCTACAGCCATGACGGAAAGATCTCCATGAACTTAAATGGACATTCTACCAATTAAAAAGTGATTGTTTTGGTATACGAATATTAGATATTTTTCAATCGAGTCATTCAACGAGTTTCTGATAATGCTTTTCGTAGCATTATTAATGTTTTGTTATCTGTTATATCATTAGTACTGATTGCAATGCTTACTGCAAAATATTTGCATATGTATAAAAATATATTTTAGTAAATATTTGCACCACTCCTAAAAAGTCATTATTTAGAAATGGAAAGCCATCTACAGTTGTAAAGTTTACTTGTCTGATTTAATTTTCTTACATTTCGTTTAATTGTATTGATAAGATTTATTCAGATTTATAAAGTTTATTAATTTGTTCTACCTATTTTTGGTTTATATTTTTGTTTCAAAGCACTGGTATATCTCTGCAATAATTGCTTTGCTTTGTGTTATAAAGATTGGTGAATAATACAAAGCCAATGTTACTTAGTTTTTATTTTGTTTTGTAATATGAGACTATATTATGACAATTTATGAGCAAGTCGACTCGTGCTTAAAGAAGTGAAAAAAGATTATATTATTATTATGAAAATTGTTGTTATGACAATTGTCGTTTAATATACCTAGTAACGGAACAGCGTCCGAAGTTTTCGGAAGCAATTCAGCCACCAACAAGGAGAAAACAGTTAACGAGAGCAAAATGGTAATACCTGGAAACAATTCAGGACTCGCATTTAATTTTATCTTATCTTCACTGATTATTTTACATTATAGTTTAGCATCTGCACAGGATTGCGTATTTGTTTTATATCAAACTCTAAAAGAGACCGTTTAATGAAATGTAGATCCTGTTTTATTAGATACGTTCCGAATTTTAGTATCATGTTACGATCATAGAGATTTGTAAACTAGTGTGAAAGCCAATCCTAGACGACTTTTTTGGCCTGCCTGTGTTGTCGGCCAATATCCTAATCACATTGGAACTAAATTAATTATCTTTTGTTGAGCTACTAGAACCCATCAATTTTCACAATTACCTTGATTAATCTCATGAAGGAGATAGACTATGCATTTCTATTCTCCACAGTTTGGAGATATTTAGGCCACGAGGCTATATTGAGTGTAGAGTAATCTCACTGTACCTTTTTTTCCAAAATTACTGCATATAATACCGCTAATGAATGGTAACATGTAGGTGGTCAACCAGGTTATGGTTATAGGACCTGCCAAAAAGTGGTTCTATTCGGGGGAAAACATGTTTCTGTTCAAAATCAAATAGGAATGAGAGGAGAAGAGGAGCTCTGGGATATTTTCTCCTTCTCTGAGAGAAGAAACATAAAATGGACAGGTGAAAATACATACGGCTATAGGTTTCATAATGTTTGGTTGTTTTATGTAGTTCAGAGCACAATAAGAGAGGCAGCAAATAGGAAACTATATATGGTACATTGAAAGTAATAGAGCTGTTTTTTGTTTTTTATATTTTTTTTGGCTGAGTAGTTTTTCAAGTTGTTTCAAGTACCTAACAACGGTATCGCATCAGACACTTGAGGGAGTGTTTCCGCAACCAAATTGAGAAATACGGTTAATGACAGCAATATGGTAACGCCTGTGGTAACAACAAAAACAAATAGAGAGTGTAAAAAATAAAACGACTGACGAGCAATCAAAAACTGAGGTTTTCACACGATTTTTTTTTTTCGATGTAAAGAGGTGACAACGTCAGTGCACTTGAACCGAAAATCCTTAGTGAGCAGGTAATAAAAGGTTTACTTGTAATTTCGTTATCTTTTTTTGCATAACGTTTTTGTATGCTTTGTTGCACATTTTCCCTTTTGTTTGAAATCCTTCTCGGGATTCTCTTTTTTGTGGGAGTATTTCTCTCGCATACATTTCCTTAGGCTATTATTACACTATAATTTAACACAGAATCCTCTTTAGATTCCCTATTTACCATATATTTTACAGTTTGTTTAGAAAATGTTGTCGCTTTTAGTATCATGTCACGTCATGTCAAAATATTTTCTCTGCAGCTTACGTTCATTGGAATGATGAAGTAGTCTAAAACTCATAAACATGCCATTTCACTGTAAACCGCTTTATTATTTATACTAGCTGAGGGTAATTTTTGTCTCTGATGCAACTCTCTCGTCATGAAATTGAATTCACCGGGTGTTGTCCCTATGGGACGAATATTTTCTCTGTCTATATAGCATGTAAAGAAACTATTATCTTGTTCTCGTTTCGTGCAAAAATGTCACTAAAAGTTTTCTTTTCTTTTTAAGAACAATATGACATTGAGAAAAAAAACTAGGTTTATTGTTGTTTCCCAGTAAAGTATCCACTTGTTCTTGCTTTACTACTTTTACTCGGCATTATACCATGAAATAACTATTTCACGAGGCATTTAACAGCTTTCACACTCTATAGGTTCACAAGTCAAACAGAAAAGAAATATTCTTTGTGAAATTGTTTAAGAAAAAGGACTCAACAAAATACACTTGACTGACTTATGTAACTTTCACAAGGTACTATTGCCTATTAAGAGTTGCATAATTTTTCTCTGCAGGCGAGATGGATAAATATTTTAAAACGGCCTTAATATCGGTATTGATTTATTCATGGGACATTAAAATAAGTCATTTTACACAACGAGGTCTGCATCCACTTTCCAAAAGAAGAAAACCATGGTAACACATTATTTGGCTGTTTGCGGGACACACACTAGATGTTTTATGTTCAGTGGTTTCTAGGGTAAAAGTCATGTAGGGCTTGTATTTCAAACACCTTTCGCGGAAATTCATAAAGCAGTCATAGGGAGAAGTAAAGTGCTTTCCATTTTGTAGTGCTTTCAATAAATGTTGAATAAAAATGAGGGACACAACGGCATAGATCAACAGTGGGTCACACTCTTAAAGATTATAAAAACAAGTTCACTCTTAAAAGAAAGTTTGAAACATTTTATAATTAACATTGGCATATTGACATCGCCTTAGCTGAGAAAGCCATGAATAAAAAGTTTGGTGTGTGTTTTAGCTTTTTTTTTTCTTAAAGGACACAGGAGTCGAGACCAACAAGAACCATTACAGAGAGAATGTGTGTGTAGACACGGAGAAAGTTTGAATAATGAATAAACAAATATAGAAAAACAAGAGGTTTTTGGAACAAAAACATGTTATTTTGTGTGTAGACAAAGTGTTTTTTATTTGGATGTGTGGGTGGACTGCTACAGTTTAAGAAAAGGGGTGTCGAGTGGTTTTGTAAGTATATTTTGGTTGATTTACCGATTAATGGCACAGCATCAGACGTTGAAGGCATTTTTTCAGCGACTAAGTTGAGAAAGACGGTTAGCGAGAGCAATATCGTTACCCCTTTTTTGATTCAAGAAAGAGAGAGAGAAATAAACAGTTTAAAAGGAAAATTAGAAAAGAAATTAAAGAAAGATGCTGATAAAGCATAAGTATACTTAGAGGGAAATGACTTGTTTGAGGACGCTTGCCATTTCATTTTCGAAGACTAGACGAACAAAAAGTGAAAATCCTGTGTCAAATTTTACAACTGTCGTGCTGCTGACGGAGCCTTCACTGGAGCTATTATTTTCGCTGGTAAGTTTTCAATGATTGTTTTTTGTTCGAAGAGAACTCGCAAACTATCCGAACAGGAAAGGGTTGTACAATTAGAGTAATATTTTTTAGTGAATTCTAGTCCGTTTAGGGGCACTCGGATGAAATTGAGAGAAAATATAGGAAATTTATAAGCTGAAAAGAGAGACTAGATGACTTTTTATGTTATTTTTTTGTTCTGTGAAAGTTATTATTGCTCCCTGGTTGGTTGTGACAGGGGTAGAGAGACAAGAGAAGAAAAGTCATGGATTGAATAAAAACGACAAAGTTTTTTAACTTTCACCTTTTTCTGTATGTTTTCTAAGGCCGTTTTCGAGGAAAGAAAGTTTCAGGTAACAATAATGTAAGTCATCCAGTGAAAGTTGCAGGATGAAGCAAAGAAGTAGATGTGACAGTGTACTTATAGGAAATAGAAATGGCTATGGTTGGTTTAACACATTAAATATGACCGTCTAGGTACACTAAAAAAGAAGAAAACATGTGGAGAAAGTAACTCCAACTGTCCAGTTAGCCAATGCACATGACCACCTTCATCCTTCCTTTTTTACATTCATGTTTTCCCAAGCTATATCACTTGCAATAATCGTGGAGAAAGTGGGTGAGAAAAGAGAAAAGTACATGAACCACATAATAATTTTTTTCTAGAGCGAGGGAATATTTTTCCTCTCAAACTCTCTTCTCCGTCAAGTGATTTTTGTAGTATTCCTATAATAACAATCCTTCTATTGCTTCTTTCTCCATTTATTAACGACCAATTCATCCATTTCTGTACAAACAAACGACCTTTTTCTATTCTGTTTTCTCCTGAAAAAAAGTTGAATAGTTTGGGATGATTTTTGTCTACGTTTTTTTCCTCTTTTTATGTTGAAACAATAAAAATGAACATGAAATGCTTGCATGTACTCTACCTTCTTTCACTTTCTAGTGAATCCATTCTCTAGTCTTTATTCCATACTATTTTCAAATATTACTCTTCTGACTAAACGGGCTTTCAGTGTAATGCATTCATTCAAAAAGAAGATATATTTTAACTGGTTAATACCTTCCCACCGCGCGTTTTCTCTTCGACTACACTTTCCGTGTAAAAAGTTAGTTAAACCACTTGAATGGATCATATCTCGCATACTTCAGGGATTGCTATGAAAAGCCCTGTTTTTTTTTCTTGTCTGCTTTCCCTGAACGAAGGCTATAATAATATATTTGCATGTTCGAAAACACTGTAATCATTGTCATTATATCTACAGCCGACTGCTAACGATCCTTATATGTATTTTTGGACTACCAAGAATTATTGCAAGGATGTGTAAATAAACCATGAAATCAAATGAGATGGGCTTAGGTTCCCTTGCGAAATGATCCTGTAATTTTTATCTCCCTTTAAGGAAAGTCATGTGCTATACTACTCCCTGTGAACAATTTTTATAGTCTAATGCAATTTAGACTGGTGTAGACAACTTTCTCCACTTTCGTCACCGGAAAATCTAATTTCCCTTTTTATTACAGTCGCTTCCGCCTGTTTTGCAACAATTTAAGGAACATTTTCTTTCCATTTCAGTTTCCCTCGTAAGTAACACATTGACTTTCTACAACTCTTCTTCCAGCAAGTTTCACGAGAAAACTAACAGTATACTTTTTGGAATTATTTTTCTTTGCAAGAGTATTGCAATATGAACAATTCCGCAAGCACCAACAATTGTGACAATATATATTTTTTCAGTGTCTGCGTCTGCTGGAATGTAAATATTAGGAAACACACTTTCACGAAATCTGTTTTTGTAGTATTAATATCTTTCTTACCTAGCGTAAGTTTCTCGCCCGAGTCGGGAGGTAGCGTAAAGCCCAACAGGGCCATAGAAGATATCAGTACACAAGGGACAATTAAATTAAAAAAGTAATACAACGTTCTCCGTCGAATGTGAATTGTATACGTAACGTCAACAAATGGCTCGGGGCAGCAAGAATAAAACTGGACGTTTCGCAGCCCGGGCATACCTGTAAAAAATAAGCACCATATAACTGCATAAAACCACTTTCCCCAACGACCATCTTCACCTCAAGGTCTCGGCTAAGTATACTTTCTCCACACCTATAAGTTCCCATTCTCCATTTGTTATGAAACTAGAAAGATCACCACCTTGATCGTCCTTCATACTCAGGTCCACCTGGAAAGAGAAAAATACCAACAACGCGATTGTAAAGTTGCATCCATAAAGCTTTCCCTTCAGAGCTTACCTGGAAGCCGTCGTACGTCCAGCTGCCAAACTTCATATCACATTTTTGATCGTCAAAGGGAAACCAGGTAATATCTATCTTACACGTGCTCTTGAATATTCCCGGAGGAACGTAGAGGCAGCTTCCGTTACTTTTTACTACGATATTTGTATGATAAGTTCCGTCAAAACCCTCGTCAGCACTGAAAAAGAAATAAAATAGGCATCTTTGTTGTAAACCCCAATTTGTCTGTGGAAAAAGACCTTGTCTAATGAAGAACACTAATGACTCCTTTCATTATGTAATGTGCCGTTGAACGTAACAGGATGACCCTTTTCAGCTCGTTCCGTCTGACCTAGTTATATTTTTCCTGAATTATCTTGTGCTTTCTCCATGCGAAATCTTTTCTTCGTGGCTAATATTGCATTCATGTAAACGGAATGGAATTATGAGGGATTCTTAGCTAACCTCATTACACGTAACTCGCAACAATGGTTTATCTAGTTAACCACAACGTCAACACACATTTCCTGCTTTAGTCCCACCCTTGTTCATAACCAACAGTGGAAGTAATTCCTGGAATTATCAAGCTAAACTGGAATTCACAACTAGTCTACGATGTTGTCAGGAAAATGTTGCGTTTCACTATGATTTTTAGCTGGATGCGCTCCTTTGGGAAACAAGTTGCAGCAGATGATCATGATGGACATGACGGTGATGAATAGCCGAAAAAGGGGAATTTACATTTTTTTGCTAAAATCGAGAACATCTTTTCCTACTCTTTCATTCTTCATTTTTCTTTTCTGAAGAGGGTAAATCAAGTGAATAGCTTTTTTCTCTTCCTGACTTTCCCCTTTGTGTGAGTAATTGGATCCACAACGGTAACAAGACAGGTAAAGGAAGACCGAATGAGAGAAGGAAAACTTTCTTTGTTGCTTTGTAGTTTATGAGGGAGCTTTATACAAATATATATGTTCGTCCGTGCGTCCGCCGGATTAGTTTCTAGCGCTGCTCATTAGATTTAGATTCTCTAATATCTTTTCTGAGCCACCGCCCTCTGCAAAGGTAAGGGAATATTTTAAGTTGCGTATTTGGTTATGAGGTCCAGCATGATTAAGAAACTCTTTTCTTTTTCTTTATTGTCTCTTCAGCTATGCTTGACCTAATTTTCCACTACTTTAATGTACTTGGTTTCGTACAATGTAGCCCGCTAATATGAGCCTTTACAGGTCGTCAGGTAAGGATTAGCGGCCAACATGTTTTCATCAACATCAAGTGTTTATGCATGATGGGATATATTTTTGCAAAGCTCCTGAGCTATTTGCAGTAAATCTGTCGAGAAGTACTGTTCATGCAATGCAGAGTTTTGCAAATATCTAAAGAGATCGTGGCGGCGTGCCCTGGCCCTGCTATAGGGGCATTTCATGTGCGTACACAAATTGTTATGTACAGTATGTTTTTTAATGATAAACTTTCACTACTTGTCTAGAGTCAGTATATATGCTACATTTTCTATACATGGATATTGTCGCAATAATAGTAGGATGATGCGGAAGAAATATGTTTTACTCGTGAATAACGATAATGATATAATGCTTATGGATTACACTCATGGAAATACCGCGCCGTCATTTTCAAAAAGATTGGAATAAACAGCTATATATCCAAGGTAAGATAACTGACATCATAACAGCATGATAATATCAAAGTTCGCATGGAATAAAAGTCACCACTCGCTGTGTAGTTGTAAGACACGTGTGCGAGCGCACTTTCTCATAATTCCTCTTTCAAAACACATTTTGCCGACACATTTTCATACTTTCTCTGATGCCATCATAACTACATTGAAGAATAACTTTGGAGACTTCCACCGGAAGGGAGCATTTTCCCAAATTTCACTATATAAATCAGCAGGGGCGAGATAAACAATGAGATAAGAGAAATTGCAAACACTACTGTTGATGATGAGCCAAGTTTCAGCTAAAATGAAAACTGCAGAGATAACGGGCTCGTGAATGATTAATGTTGTCTCGTTTACCTACAGGTGTACTCAAAAAATTGTTTACAGCGAATGTGAGTCTCACAAAAGTCAAAAGTTTATATTTTTAGTGTTGTGATAAAAGAGGGTTTTCAGCTAAGAGTGTCAAATCTAAAATACAGATCATAAAGTGCGAACAAGCACGAAAATGTTACGTGATTAAACGTGGTTCCCAGAGCACACTGAAGAAGACAAGCAATTTTATTCAGTTTTTCACGAATTTTTAGCTATTTGTAATTAATTTAAATGTAGTTACTTTTCTGTAAATCTGTAATTTATGGTTAGAAAACAAAAATAAGCCTAATTGTTGCTGAATTTGATCCTTCATTAACAGTCAGGAAACAATTATGAACATCCTACGTCAAGGAGTGAATCCTGAAGCAAAAGTAATTTTCTTACATCCACTGTTCATTTTACCTTTATTAAGAGAAAGTGCTATCTGTTTCGTACTAACTATTTCGGTAACTTTTGACTTGAGAGTCCTTTTTCTGAAACATTTACTTTGGGGGAAAAGTTCACTTCACGCACCTTTCCCTGCCAAAATGAAAAAGAGAATGTTTAAAATGTCATATACATTTTAGAAGAAATGCGGGTCTCAATTTCTTTCTTTTGTGGGAAATGTTTGACTCATTCAACTTTTCTCAAGTTTAAACGCGAACAGCCTGTCTTCATAGCAGGTTTAACAAATTCTGAAAAAAATGAAACATTTTTCTTTCTGTCGGGACACGTGTAACAAGTCTTAAAAATACCATTCACTCACAATATTAGACAAACTTACTCTTGAGCACAAGAGGTACTGTCAAAACTTTGCCCGAAAACAAACTTTCTTTAAGAACTCACCCACGTATGCATCCATACTTGCATGAGTTTTGAAAACAACTTTATTTCAACTTTCCCCGGTAAATCGTACATGTCAATTGGAGAAAGTTCTCATTCATCTCTGCATTACTTATGAGCTGCTCATGATTTCAGAGATATTTTACGTACAGTTTTTTGGCGTACAAGAATCCATCACAGAGCTTGGCTTGAATACATATCATTAAAAGTGAAAGTACGTTTGCTTTAAATCCTTCTTTCCTTTAATCTAAACCGCTATCTGGCCTCGGATTCAAATGGAAGGTAGTTTTCTCCTAGATACAAAGCTCCTTAGAAACCCATTTTTTCTACAGGTATGTAACATGCTTTCACTTGGTAGTGAAAGCATGTCCTCGTACAACATACACTTTTCTTATCTTCTATATCAGATGGGCAATAAAAAAACGTGGCATGAGTAAGCAGATATATTATTACAACGAATTCAAACGAGTTAAGAACTAGATGGAAGGTAAGTGAGGGTAAAAAAAATTGTGCTGATTTCATCAAAATATTTTTTCTTGTGTACGTAGAGAGTGGCTCGTGAAGAGGAAATATTTTACATACTCTGCATAAATTTACTTGACTTTTTTTTTTTTCAATAATCCTTGTGGTAAGATTTATCCCTCAAATGTACATAATGAAAAAATATTTGGTAGGGAAAGTGAAAATCCAACTGAAATATAAGATCGTCACAGGAAGATTTCGCAGTGATCGTTTGACTCCCGAAGAATCTGCACATATTACTTTCTTTTGTGTATGGATGCACTTGAAAATTATATGACGTTTAGTGACTTTGACTTAAGAGGCTTTTAGCACAAAAATATGGAGAAATATTGATGAAAAAGCAATTTTTTCTGAGGTTTTTTTTTCTCAAAAACCTAGATATATTTTCGTGTTCAACTACTTTCAGTTAAATGGGTAATTTTGGAAGCAGCAGGAGAAGAGATTTTTTCCTTTCTGTTAGAAAATGGAAGTATGCTGAAAAACTCAAACTTTGAACGGTTTGACATTATGGATTGAATCACTATGAAAAATTGATTCCTCTTTCACTTACCTATTGTACATAAGTACATCAGGCCTCCATAACTTAGTTGGTTGTATTCTAATATTATCAACGCCTCCATATTCTGACACGTTCCATTTAAGGTTGTAGTCATTCCATTCCTGTCACACACAATACCAAAAGAAATATAAAAAACATGAAAGATAAATTCATGACAGCATTAGCCTTCTGGGAAAAAAGTTTTATGATGTTTGTTTAATAAAGTACTTACCAAATTTAACCAAACATTAGTGGTCAATACTTGAGCCTTTTCGTCCTGTGAATAGAAAGAAAAATTGTTGAGTGAGACGTACAAAAAGTAGTTTAGAAAGCGGAATTCTTTGAACACTCTTTTTGCATGATTTGCATACATAAACAGAGATCAACTGAGTTTCAGCAGAAATACTAGACGCTGGGAGGAAAAATCAAAATACGTCTACATAAGATAGTCTAGTAGTATCTTGAAGTATCAATTACAAGCAGATTTTTTTTCAAATCATCGTTACCCCAAATACACTTGGGTGAAAGCACACTATTAGGGAAAGTATGTATATATTGAGAACTCAAACTACATAATATAGAAAATGAAGTTTGTGAGAGGCGCCACACGTGTGTTTGTGTGCGTGATATGGAGGGCTTTCGGTAGGAGAAAAAGAAAACGAAAGGATCTAGAAGAAACAAATGTACACTAGTAATTTTTTTCAAATGCTCTTTCTATCTTCCTCTCACTTTCACTCTTTTCATGTGAAGTTGCTATGCTACTCGGGGTCCTTTTCGTGTGAGTGTGTCTCTTTTTAAGTCGAGAAACTGAGTGGAATTTTAAGTAGGCGAAACGGCAGGCTGTACAACAAAATGGTCGGAGAAAAAAATGGGAATGTGTGTGGATGAGGCTAAAAGTGGAATCCGTTTCGGGAAGCCAAAGGCATTTTTACCCTCAAATTCAAACACTCTCACTCCTCCAGTCCCAAATTCATATTGTCAGTAGGTGAATGCAAAAAGAGCACACAGTATTTTATTATTTACATGGCACCTCACCATCAAATGTCTTCTATTAGCTCTGCTTACACTTTTCTTTTGCATAAAAATGGAGGGAAAACCTCTTAATCCTGTAGTAGCATATCGAGACAAGTTTTGTCTGGTTTTCTTCACACCAAAGCGTATGGATTCATTTTTCTCCTGTAAAGCTTTTTACATTTCCTTCCTTTCAGCTCATTTGCTTTCTCTAAAAAATCTCCCTGAAAATGAATGACGATGTCTTGTCCTTTCGTTATTCCAATATTTCATAACAGTTTATCCTTCCCTCCACGGCCACAAAATTTTAATATCATTTCCCGTCCCAGACATGGTAGCCTATAAAATCTGTTATAAGCCCATGATGCAATTCATTACATAGGTAGAACAACTCTTCCACGAGAGTGGACTATGCGATCCTATTCTTCATAACTTTCTCTCGGGAAATTACAAGGACATGAGAATAATTATCGGACATAAATTTCCCGATCGAAAGTTTGACATTTTGGGTCATGTAGCTTGTGAGAAAGTGCAAATCCGCAATCCTAACCCTCACAAATTGGATCAAGGCCGATGTGTATGCAGTTGAAATTTGTGTTAGTAGTGTGAATACATCACTTCCTAACAACCCCGATTTGTTTTCTTCCTTCAGTCGAGAACATTCCACACGTTTCACCTCTATTGTTACCACTAGCCTCGCACATATGTTCTCATTCTCTTCTTCATTGTTTTGTTAAAAACTATTTTAATTTTATGAGGGAGCACACAATCCCTGAAAAGTTTCATATTCCCTTCTACAAAACTTTCCTCCACGTACACTTGTTTTCTAACTGCATCCCTCCATTTATTTTGAGGAGCTTTAAGTTTTAAAAGGTGGTATAACCACTACTGTCTCGGGAGAAAGTGAATTACTTCTTTTCTGCTACCTCTTTCAGTGATCATCATCCTCATCTTGCCATCAGGATAATAGCATTTTCCCTACCTTGTTCCATGTACCAGAGGGAAAATTATGTGTTTTCCTTTGATATGTTTTCTTGGCTTCTCTTGATCGACCTTTATCGTTGCTAACAATAGGAACATCTGACAATCCTAGCATGCTGTGAGAAAGTAAAGCATAAAACCAAAAAGCACGACCACAATGCCATAACCAGATTCGTATGATGGGTGTAATTTAATTAAGTGTAAACCCAGGGAAAAGTGCCAGTGGTGGGAGTAATAGGCGCGTTTCAACTTCCAATAATAAAATTAAATTTTCATCGGTGGGTGATACTCTTGTGAGGACAGAGAGGCATCTACTTTATAGGATGAAAGTGATATCTTATTTGCATGCTTCCTCTTTTGGAGAAAGGTCAGGAGAGAAATGTAGGGACACGGCTACGAAGATGACAATTTCTGACAGTTGTTGAAAAATTTAATTGGAAGAGAAAACGCCAAGTGGATTGGGCTTAATAACGGTTATGGCAGGTTCCAGTGGCCCCAAAAAAGTCAACTTATTTCCAGTCAGATTTGCATAATAGATGTGCCCGAAGTGCTGCTGTCAGACTACTGCAAAGGATATTATAATACTTTTCCAAGACGGTTACCATAAGCATTACTTAAATTGCTTGCTTTGGGGTGGTATTACTTACCACGTCAATTATTTGCATGAGGGTTAGGCCAAAGCTCACTTGAAGAGTTTCATTTTCAACAGGAACAGGTCTCTCCAAAAGATTGTAAGGGTTAAGCAGGTCTTCTAAAAGTTTCCTCTCGTTCTGTCCTCCTTCAACATCTGAAAATGAATAAAAGACAGAAACAAATTTCAATACGCTGTTGTGAGCCTTCGCAAAAGTGTCAAACATCTCTTTCGCAAAAGAAAAACATTCATTTTGGAAATTGACTGTTGCTCAATACCTTTTCCATGTGTGTATTTCAAAACAGCTTTTAGTCCTAATCAATCCATGGATTACATAACCTGACATTTTCGCAAAAGAAAAACATTCATTTTGGAAATTGACTGTTGCTCAATACCTTTTCCATGTGTGTATTTCAAAACAGCTTTTAGTCCTAATCAATCCATGGATTACATAACCTAACCTGACAAGACAACAATGTCGACACACTGACTATTTAGCTGGTTAGAAAAAAAAATCATGTAGCCATGCTGCGAAAAAATGCCGAGATCTGAAGTAAATTCGAAACTACATCGATTTCAAGAAATTCTTGTTTGCTACCGGAAGAAAAATGCTTTGTGATACAAAAAAATGATTTCACCATTACAATAGAGACCCACATTTGAAAATTACAACATTGTGAATGATCAAACGAGTTGACAGATGTCAGAAAGACAGACTGAAAGAATTTTCTCGTTATAATCATGATACATGCATATGTTATGTTGCTTCACAATCAATAACTTTTCTTCCTATAATTATCGCAATCTTCCTTCATACAGAAATGAGTACAATTCTAGTTGGTTGGGCATGTTTTAAAGAGATGCTTTCACCGTAGGAAATCTGAATAGTTGTTTTGTACACATGTAGCACACGCACAATTCAATGTTGAACGGTGATGCCCTCCCACGTGCTAGCACCAACAGGGAGAAAGTAGAGAGAAAAAAAATCAATAAAGTATTCCCACTTGCTTGCATCTTCTTTTTCCACCCTTTGCTTTTTTTCTTTTCGCGTGTTGAACAAACTTTGGAATAACTAAGCCTAGAAATAACACATATGTTATTTGTTTTGAAACTGTGACTTTGTAGGAAAGCTTTTCTCCGTGAAAGGAAAGAAAAATGTTGCTTTAGAATTTCAACTGTGGTGGTCAGAAAGTAGATATGCGACAAAAATGCAATAATTTTATGATGCTTCAATCTTTTATCAGTTTTATATCTTTTGAAGTGACACAGGTAAATACAAAGTTGGCATGGTTTCGTGCTCAGAAATGAATTACATTTGGCTTTTATGAAAGTATTCTACCAAACTTATGTTTACACACTTCAAAAGATCCCCTAAGAAAAACTAAAGTCTTAGAGTCTACAACATTCGACCCTGACGTCATGTCACTTTCTCTTTTACTACAAATGTCCAGTCAAGGCAGGTGCAGGTTTAAGAACATTTCATCAGTTTGTTATCTCTCCCGAGAAAAAGAAAACTGTGTTTCTATCCATTGGAAAAACAAGATTTACCATTTCAATATCCATTGACAAAGCCTTTTATCATTTTCTCCTTTGAAGTAGCTTCGATTACCATCCATTTCAAACAAACGCACTTTGCCTAAATGAAAATTATGCTCAATTTCCTTCGAAAAGGTAGTTTCTGCTCTTTATATCGTTTGCTTCTTTACTTCCAACAGTATGCAGATGACTACACATTCCAAAAGATAAAACTAACTTTTTAGCTTCTCCCTTTGAAGAACCCATACCGTCACTTGGAAAAAAAGAAATTTTGAAAAGCAGTGAAGATCGAATGTCGACGTATTTTTTTAATTTCCATTACACAAACTTTCTCCAAAAAGCAAATAAAGAACAACAGTGAATGCATTAGTTTCGGTTGGCGTGCCAACACATCTATTCATGCGTATCAGTTAAACCAGTTTTGCTATATTTTCAGGGTTGCCATCACGCAATGTGATGCCATCATTCTGATAAATGTTTCCTGAAAATGCATCTATATTGCCATCTGTTGTTGAGCAACTCTGGGAAAATTGCCGATCGGTACACTTGACTGTTTATACTTTCTCCAGCTTTCACTGCAACCTTGTCACTACACATCCTTACAGTTTCACTAAACGTGCTCGTAGTTTATGTATCTGATGTTTAAACACCTTTCACGGAGGGCTACAACTTACAGCTCTCTTTTCTTTTACAACTTTCTCTATTTTACGGTGTCATTAATGCGCTTCAAGGTACTTTCTCTTTCTTGAAGAGCCTTTATCCGTCTTAAACGTGTTTTCTGTTTTAAACATGCTACCATATAATTGTAACGATTTTCTCAGAAAAGTGTACAAATGGGAATGACATTAGTGCTGGAAAATAAGGTATTGCCGTTCCCATTGCATTCTAAACTACCTTGTCCAGTGTCTGTTAAAGTTGTGGGAAATGGGTGTATTTTGTTGCTCCCAAGCGGGCATATTTCTCCCGAGGGAAAGTATAGAATCAATTTTCTTTTTTTATTCTTTCTGAGATGATGACATGGTTCTTTTTTCTCTGTGAAGAGAAAGCAAGATGATAAAAGAAAGGATGTTGTAGCGACTTAATAATGTTGAAATGATGCCATAATATTTTTTTGTCGATGCAGAACTGGCATCATCATGTTTTCATTCTCTGGATACATAGAGAAAAGAAAGCCGTAAAAAGGGATTGGCAGTTGGGAAACTGGTGACATAGCAAAGACGGAAAGTACAAGGACATCATCAATCTTTAGACTATTTTGTTGTGTGTAAAAACGTGGAGAAAGAAGACAGATGAGCTGGATGATATAAATATGGATTTTAAGACAAGCTAACTAATCATAATGCTATCTCTCATAAGAGAATGTGTTCAAATAATTTCTGTTTGACGTCTCACATTTTTATAGTAACAATGAATAAAAGACAGGGGAGAATAAAAAATCTCTTGGATGGTTCTAAGCAGACCCGCGTGCAGCTAAAGAATTATAAAAGTTTATATAACGCCACTGCCAAAGAGAATATTAAGTGGGGTGTTTAATGGCGCATTACTAATTTTACCGGTCATTAAATAGATGCTACAGTTGTGCACGGATATGAAACGTGAACGTCAAGAGAAAGTTTAAAATTTGATGTTCAAAATAATACGGTGATGTATTCAATGTTACGTGGTGGATAAAACCGTATTATATGGTAGTGCGGGTTATGGTTGGATACTGTCATGGTTGACAGATAAAAGACGAAGATGTAAGAAGGAACAATTGGAAATGAAGCACTCATGTTATTTTCGGTGCAGTGACAATGGGTGGTTGTGTAGTGGATGGCCTGAAAGAGGTACATTTGCTGTAAGCATCAGGAATTGCGTTTTGGGGAGCACTGACTGTTCTAATGATTCTAAGAGTTTTCCCTTTCACTAGACAGCCTGGAGAAAACCAAGAGAAAAAGACAAAAGGAAGAATGGAGACGACAAGTGTCATTGTGGCAGAAACAGCACATGCTGGTCAAAGGCAACACAAAACACCCATGTGTTGTATTTTACTTTCCGCTGCTAACAAACGAAATAGGAACGGGGGTGTCTCCGGCTTATATGTCATGTTTTTAATACACAAACGAAGAATAAATATACAAAGAAGTAGTTTCGACCAAACAACATTAACTATAAAGAGTGGTCGGCCAATAGAAATTTAAAACGCATATATAAAGTTTTAGAGCAAACTCAAGAGCTTTTATGGTTTTATGCCAAAAACAGAAAGATATATATATGTGGTTTTAGAAAGAAAATTTCATTATTTGAGCTAATCTGAAAATTACGTAGAAATCTACCACAAATGGATCAAAATGGAGAGAGATCTTGAGATAAAAGTATTGCGAAACGCACAAACCAAATACATTTTTGATGGAAAATATGCAAAATGCAGAGTATTTTCGGTCCGTCAGTAGCTTTCCAGCCAGTTCAATAAATAATCGTAATATTTACAGAGCGTATAGATTATCTTCCTTTCTCTTTTCACTTACTCGCGAGCGCAGTCAATTTTGTAGAAATCCTCCTGTTGCCATCCAGTGAGAGTAGGATGAGAATAAATTTATATTGTATTAGATTACCACAGCTTTCCCTGTGACTTTCTCAGAGAGAAAATCATATCTCGCACAACAAGGAGAAGGTGCCGGTAGAAAATTCTGATTTTGTATATTATCGTTTCACAAGAGAGGACAAAAAAACGAACACAGAGGCTGGCTTAACAGTAAACATACCTTGTTTGTTCCTGCTGTCTATGATCATGGATTTTACGTTGAGGGAGAAAGGAATCGCGAAAACGATGAGGAGAACAAGAAAGAACATGAAGGCGGAAATGGACGTGATGCTGTGTGATCTTGCTGTGAGATAGATGTTATGGGTGAGAGTTGTAATAGACCAACAAGCTATATGGCATTATCATCCGGATAAGCATCACATGGCTATCATTCAAGTGGAAGATGGCTGGGGAATGGGGAGAACAACCCGAAAATGAGATAATATTCGAAAAGAGATATTATGCAAGGACTGGGATACTTTCACCAAAAAGCTTGATTTTATTCATGTCTATCCAATACGTTTTTCACAGAGAGGTATGCAAGCTTTTGGATGATGGCTAGTGAAAGTTCTCTGCTTTCTCTATGAAAATGTGCACACTTAATGAGCTGTTTCCCCGAGGGAAAAGGTGAGAACGGGGACGTAAAACGGGGAAAGAGCAGAGAACGAACCGTTGGTGAACTATGGCTATACCCTTTACTGAAAATCATGGACAATCTTTAGTTCTTCTCCTTTCCATTCATCTCACATCCAGTAGAAAGCTAACCAGACGCAGGCGAGATTTTAGCCTACGCATCCTCTATGATTTTAATATCTTTCTTTGCTGTTTTGTCTCTGTTAAGTTCAGCTGGCGTAGAGCGATATTCCCATCTCTCTTGCCTTTTTCTGGCCCTGCAGCTGCTTTGAAAACCTGTCCTCCCCATCTTGTCAAGGGATTTCAAGTTATTTCACGGTTTGATGGTTTCAACACTCTTCAACAGTATAGCTATAGTATATGTCCATCTGCGTTGCGTAATTTTTACATTTCAAATGTGAAATACAACACCCTCAAGTTTTATCTCATTTTCCCGGAAACAAGCTAAAGAGGAAAAAAAATCTGAAACGTTGTCACAGGAATTTTACAATGGTATGCTGATAGTGATAATAGGATGCAAAATGATAACAATGAAACATTTTGAAATATTCGTTTGAAAGAGAATTATAGCGCTTATATAATATAACTTTCCCCACTCAACCTTCTAAGGAAAGACGAGAATACACGACAACAGTGTCCTATTTCTAAACTACATAGTATTTTCATCATGGTCCATGATGGTGCGTACTTGACAATATCTACAAGTTGCAAACTGGCTGGCTTTGTGTTACAATCTCAATCAAAATCCGTTCATAGTCCACTTTTACCAATCGACCGTGTGAGTGCGTGCCATGAATTTACTCTCCTACAAGGTTTTCTTTCCACCGAATTGCTCGTGAATATCATGGAAAAAGAAAAGCATGTCATGAGAATTTAAATTTATTATTCTGCTTATCTGCAAGAACATGTTTTATATCCGTCATCACAAAAGTTATCTCTTACTTCTTTTTTACGTATTCATAACTTTTATGTGTTCCTTTTTTTACTGAAATGAAATATACACATTTTCATCAGTTATTAGTCTACCTGCCTGTCAGTGCACTGACCTGACTGGCTAACTATATGTTCCATGTATTTAAGAAATTTGCTCATTATTTTCTAAATAGAAATTTTAATGTAGCTTTCAGGGGTTTCATTGATTTCCCTATCGTTAGAAAAACAACCTATTTCTTTTCAACTTTCTTCCTTTCATCTTTTCCCTATGAACTGTTATTATTTACCTATAATTGAAAAAAAAAATCTTTTAAACTACTCTGTAGCTTTCAGGGCTTTCATTGATTTCCCTATCGTTAGAAAAACAACCTATTTCTTTTCAACTTTCTTCCTTTCATCTTTTCCCTATGAACTGTTATTATTTACCTATAATTGAAAAAAAAATCTTTTAAACTACTCCTTTTTTGTAAACAAACATCTTGTTTCTTTACTTTTTAGGTCGATGAACTATAAAATAGTGAAACTGAAGACACGCCAATAAATGGCGGAAAAGCTTTCTTATCAATGGCTTATATTTATAACACTTTTTGGCTGTCTGCTAGTGGCGCCCACGTCCGTCCGTAAATATTTTTTGGACTGATCCTTTTCAGACTATCAAAATAAAACTGCTTGACGCAGCAATAAAATCGAAGCTCTCATGATTTATAGCTCCCAATGACGACCATCTGTACGTTATCGGATGTGTACTACTGACAAACTCTGATTTAACAAGTTGTTGACCTTTAACCCTATGACGTGCTATCATAGACCATGAAATGTACCGTAAGAACAGACAAACAGACAAAATATTGATCCCATCACTTTCCTATCGAAGTATATCTAAGTAATAAATCCTTTGATTCCTGGAAAAGGAAGGGAAACGAGTTATAAACAAAATTGAGTGAAATTCTGCTATCCGAAGCCTCCCAGAATCAAATCAATGTAATAAAGTTTGCAAGAAGTCGCCATGACTCCTCACCAACAATAAAAAGAGAAAGGTAAAGAAAAACGGAGATCGCGCGTGTCGCCTGAAATCCCACTGGATTTCCAAAATGGTCAGAAAGAGAAAATGTAATAAAACAAGTGCTAGACCAAATGCACA
The DNA here is from genome assembly GCA_036561885.1 of Salina celebensis. Taxonomy (NCBI): domain Eukaryota; kingdom Metazoa; phylum Arthropoda; class Collembola; order Entomobryomorpha; family Paronellidae; genus Salina; species Salina celebensis. The sequence goes on along the minus strand of JAAXOA010000108.1, from coordinate 2,870 downwards.
AGAAATATTTACCCAGTTTTTTTTCTGATCTTTTATAGTCGATTTTCATTTACGCTTAAGTGCCAGCACAGATACGATAGTCAGTTTTGGATAGGTGATCATGCAAAAACACTTTCTGGCGGAGAAAGTATCTTGAAGTGAAAGTACATTATGCATATTGTGTGCCAAAGAAACCAACGATTTGAATCTATTACAGACACGAGATCCACATGAGACCGCGGAGCTAACTGGCTTTATCTCATACAATGTTAGACATAAATGTTTTTTTTCTGTCGGTGAACAAGCAGACCTATCAAGGTTCAGATCTCGTGCTTACTTTCCCCAGGATTATTTTGTAATTTGGTTTGACACCAGAAAACTCGCACAGGCATATGCCTATAACACATTCTGTCCCGCACTTTTACTGTTCATACTCCCATGTGGTATGAAAATTACACATAAAAATGAATAAGCATACCGCTACAACCATTGCTGGTAAATTTATAAGAGCTGAGACCCAAAGATTGGTGGAAAGTTGTGCCAACTTGTGTAAGTGCATGTAGAATTTCTCTTTTAAGTGCATGCAACAAATAAACTTGTTGAGTGTAAGCCAGTCGAGTGTTATACAAGCTCAAGCGGCTAGCAGTAAATAGAAAGAAGAATGCTCTTTTTTTTTCTTTTCGCCAGCCAAAACATTGTTGCATCGTCATCAACATCAACATGATCATAAGTTATGCGTAGAGAGTAAGGGCAACCGAGCGTGGCTCCGCTTTCACCAGCTTAGCCACAATCTCACGAAAAGAAGAAATATCGGAAGCATTTTTCCTGTAGTATATGTACCCAATGAAAATCATTACTTTTAACTTCATCATCATGATCATTTCAGCTTTTACTGTTGCATTTTCACAATCTACTCAACTTTGCTCAATCGCTTTCTCTTGATAAAGTGAGCTTACACAGTAAACTTTTTCTGTAATAACACGTACAAAGCATGGATGAGGGATTTAGCAGATTTTTATTCATCCTTACCGAGCTAGTCCTTTCTCTTCTGGATGGATACAAAGTTTTTGTAATGAACCCGATTCCGCTACATTTTTAGCTGATAAGTTTTTGTCGAAGGAAGAGAAATATCTTATGCTGTATTTTTGTCGAGGCGATTTTCATAAAATTTTACCAAGCCGAGATACACAAATAATTATGCAATATACGGTTAGATGCCATTATGTGATATAACGTTTTAATATATACGATAGTGTTTAAATACGCTTTCACTTTTACTTGTAATACTTTCCTAGTATTTTTTTCTGATTTATTGCCAGAAGGCATTCTACACTGCATTATTATTATGTAGTGCTCCTTCTCCTCGTCTTCATCATCTTACGTAGAACTTTCTCCTAAACTAAGAGCACAGCATCTACATTGCTCTACATTTATTTCTTACGGTTTTCTTCGTTTCCAGTCATAAGTTCAAGTAACTTTATTTTCTCATTGGATTCTCACAAAGACTCACTATTTTGCTTCATATACAACTTATACATATCTATGCTTGCTGTCTATACGAGGAGAAACCAACACAGAACAAAATACTGACATTTATTTTGTTTTATCGATCTTCCTTCGCTACCACCACACATTCTCTGGTGAAAGCACACGAGCTCTCAGGAAAAAAAGGAGGGAGAAGGAGTGAGTGAAACAACACAATAAGCTAAACCAAACCACCGTATGATTCAAACGAACTCGGCCAGGCATAGAAATTTCGTAGTCGATGGGCTCATGAGGTAACCCGAGCAAAGACAATGGGGAATCCGGGTTTACTACTTTACCTGTTTGCTATCTGAAGTATAGTGCCATTTTACTATTTCCTAAATTATTATACTGTTTTTGTCAATACTGCTCAAGATGAGTCTCCTCTGATGTGTGAAAGTAGACGAGGAATTCAAATTACTTTAAAAAGCTTTCAACGAGGGCGTACATGATGCAGTTCCTTTATTAAGCTACTTTAAGTGCAAACGCGAGGAATTTGAAAAATTTGTTGACAGGTTAATGATATAGATGAGAGCACGGAGATAGACGATAAGGAGAAAAAATACTCTTTTATGGAGAACGCGACGGATGTCACCATTGATACACCAATTTAGACAGAAAAAGCTAGAAAAGATGGTTGCCGTTGGTAGTAATCGTTAGCTGTTTTCAGGACTGTCATCCTCGTATCAAGTTCTTTGCTCAGAGAGATCCTTGATCCCATTTCGAGCCTACTATGAAACTAGAGAGAAAAGTAAAAGGTTAGATAATATTGTCAGATGCACATCGCTTTTGGCTTCTAGTAAGGCAGCAGACATTGCCCATTTTATTGCAAAACTGGAGCGATTAAATATGACCCTCGTCAAATAGAAAAGTAAAAAAGTTAGAAAATCAACAAACTTGTGTTTTCTTTTAATTTTCAGGCTCTATAGGAAAGATAATAGACATTTGAATGGGAAAACGAAATGTGTTTGACAGTAGAATTGTTCCGCATATTCCGCATTCGGATCATACGTACAAAATCCCATTTGCCAAAAAAATTGCGATTATTGATAAAAATTCTTTCTCCAGGATAACTTCGTTATTTGGCGAGGAATGTTTTCGTGATCGGAATGGACATGGACGGCTGTTGACCTGGAAGCGTTTCGAACCAAACTTGTCACGTTTCCTGCTTATTTCCATAGTTTTGATCAAAGCGAAATCTAGTAGGATCGAGAAGGAATTTGTGAAAGTACAGTGGGCGACCTACGGTCATTCACCTTGTTTTTATCTCTGTTCTCTAAACATCTTGTAGTAGTGTACTCCCCACAAAAGGTTCATTAAGAAAACATTTTGGAAAGTTGTTCGACCCGTACACGTGACATATTCTT
>JAAXOA010000107.1:0-36746 GCA_036561885.1 Salina celebensis | reverse complement strand
GCCAATAACTGCCACACCGAGAGTTAGGATACCAGCATAGAACTTGGTGTTCCATTTCAGTTCATGTATTGCATCACCCAACGTTTTGTTTGTGCTGGCGGCACCGAAACCAAGAGTTCTCCAAGTAGCAAAATCATTACCAGCCGTACTGGTCGGGTAGCAGTTGCAGGTTGATATTAATATTACCAATAAAAACAAAAGGTTATTCCTCATTCTGTCGGCAATTTTACAGTTATGGACTCTAATTTCGTGTTTTACAATGCCTCTATTGACCACCTCAATGGTCGAAAGGCTTGAATCGGTTGACGTGCTCTTGGATTGTCTGCAAATAATCATTCAAATTCTTACGTCAGCGCACAAAGCAGTCCAAACGCTGTAACCTAATATATTAGTGGACTTTCTTCTATTACCTTATTGACGCCGGTTCTAGTGTTTTTTGTTGTGCTGAGTTTGGTTGTACTACAAGGGTCAAAGGGCTCACAAATGTGTGCTCTAGCTGTATGGTCAATTCGCACTTTACGTAATACTCCTTAACCCAAGGATTTTTTTTGGGCTCTGACCCCTGAAAATTTGGCGAAAAACAACACTTAAAAAATTATTACTTTGCCGCACTTTTCCTTTAACGCGTGACTGATTCGGGCGTAACTGAGGGTTTATTTGTGTGTGCCGGACTTGCTAATCAATATCCTTTTCTAAAAATATATTCAAAAAGAAAATATTTATTATTGACATTACATATGATATTTCTACTGAGTATATGGATGAAGAAAAAGTCAAAACAAGTTATCAATTGCTCTGCAGTGAACACCATCAGAACTGGTTTCCTGTTTTAAATAATTAAATGATAGTGCATTACGAGGAAAAAGGTAACTGTCGATACGTGGAAAACTTTCATTTTTAATGCTTAGAAATCTTAACATATCAGAAATAATTTCAGGAGTCAACAGACAATAAATACGACGAATAACTTACGACTAATAAGTAGATATGATTTACAGTAAGCATGAGACCCGAACCGATGAAGAACACTGTCGCTGGGGTTTTATACTTCAATTTTTTTGTTAAAAGTGTTGATTTGCTCAAACCGTAATATGCGTTGAGGTTTCCGTGTTAATCAGAAACCTGTCAACAGTTAGTGCTGACAATTTTTACAAGAAAAAATCTATTCTTACATCTTAACATGAATATAACCTATGTACATAAGCAAATTCCCTTAAGCCATGCCATCAGCATTCAGGGAAATGTCTGGATGCATGTAGATCTTCCTAATTGTAAATAGTTCGTCATATAACTTCCGGAAGATTAAAATTTCCGGTAAAATATCTTCCTGAAGGTAGCAGAAAACAGTTTTTCGCTGCAGTGTTTGGAATTCTAGCAAGACTCGTCGTGAAGATTGAAATTATATTCAATTATGCAACAGAAATTATGGTGCGTTTCACAAATTGGTTCACAAGACCGCTGAAACTTGTACAGAAACATTCCATACAGTCCTAATCATACCGCCGTCACGATAATTATTCTAAGTGTTTTTCAGTGATAAACAATAGAACTTGTCGAAGTCTATTTTTTACTTGTACGCATGAATGAGTATTAAATTTAAAAAAAATTATCCGAGTTTGTAATTGGAGGAAATTTACCTTCGACGAAAGATTTCCGTTTTACAGTCTTTCAGGGTGAATGAAAAGAAATACGTTGATGTTACGTGCCCTGCTTGATTACATTTTGTAGCAGAACCGGTTTTGAATAGTGCTATGTCTTAAATCATAATAGACTAGACATTGAAAATTTGATTCTACTGACACATAAAATCTATTATATATATTGATGTACAAAGTTTATTGTTTTAGAACTTTTGAAATGGACTATGTCAGCATTATAAACAGGGAGTGGTCTCAAACCCTCAAGTTTAAACCGGTTTGCCGTGTGTAGTAATTTTTTTGAAATTACCTTACGAGGAAAAAGGTAATTGTCAATACGATGAAATCCTACGCATTAACATTATGCGCCAACAAAGGCTTTTAAGTGTATGCAAAATCCCTGAAAGACACATGAACAAAAGCTTAAAACAAACTTACAAATATTTGTACATTCAGCTCATCATTTGTTCATTACGTATTACGTTTCTAACATTGCATTGATTTTATATTTCTAACAGATAACCAAACATAAGGTTTTACTATTTTTTTTTTTGAACTTTAACTGGTTTCAAATGTATGGTATCCTCTTATCACAAAACATATCTCAGAGATCTTTGTTTTAAGTGTCTGTGGTTTTTATTCAAGTGACCAAATCATAACTACCAAAAAACAAAAAGTGGAAAGAAAATCCTGCAAGAAAAAGGTCCAAAATATCTCAAGATGGAAAACTTTCGGTTAATCGTTGGACTGTGTGTAATTGCTTCTTGTCAATTTCATTCGTCAACATTTGGTGCAACAATAGTAGCTCATAACAAGGTTACAAGAGGATCCAGGCAATTTCCTTTCATCTCAATTGCAACGGCAGTGAGAAGAGAATGCCGTGATTCTTTAAACTCAACTGCTGTGCTGCTCCAGAGTCCAGAGTCGCCCACACTAACCTACGTATTCTGCACATTTGCAGAGGATCCATCTTTATTTGTTAAAATACCAATCGGAGCCGGGTTATTTTGGCATTTCCTTTATTGTATAAAAGAATCGGAGACAAAAAACTTCCCGAAAGGCCATATATGTGACATACATGAACCATGGGAAGCAGGTTCTCCTTAAATGAGTAAATTTGTAGATCGAGTGTGACATTCAAGCCTTAGTTAGGTTTCTTCATATCACTTATGCAATAAAATCATTTGTTGTACGCAAATAGTATTTATTTGATGATTTATTTTCACGGCACTAAGTTATACAATAACAAAACATTTCTTATTACATTCATATTTCTTATGCGATGTAATCTATCAAAAGAAATAATATTTAAGTATATGTCGGAGCCGCTAAGAATACAATTTATACTTAAAATACACATACAAATAGTTATCAAAATATCAACATATTTGGGGGCAGCTAGTATCTATGTTTGTGAACCCTTTGTAAATACAATCTTCTGTTTCTTAATGTAATGCATACACTTTATAATTCAAAGTTNCGCTAAGAATACAATTTATACTTAAAATACACATACAAATAGTTATCAAAATATCAACATATTTGGGGGCAGCTAGTATCTATGTTTGTGAACCCTTTGTAAATACAATCTTCTGTTTCTTAATGTAATGCATACACTTTATAATTCAAAGTTGCAATAAACATAACACTTTTCAAAGAATAACTCACTTTCAAGTCACCCATTAGGAGGTCTATCGGCTGCATACATCAGCATCCCCATGAAAACGCCATATCCCATTGTCAAGATCAGTGGACTCAGCAATAAAAGCAGCACCACGACCAGTGGAGTCATAATTAAATTGTTTGCAGTTAAAGTTCCAATTGCAGAAGCGAGATCACTATTTGTTCCCAATTTTTTAAAAACTGTAGTTTCGGTATCGCCATCACTTGCAATAGTTGACGTCAAATCATACAGACATATACATATTAAAAGTAGCACACAAACCGGAGATTTATGTAGCATTATAGTAATACTTTTGCACGGGTACCCGGGTGTGGCAATTAACTTTCTCCGACAGATATCTTAAAGTACCCTCTTTAACTTAGAATCAGCTCTTTCGTCCCGCCTTTACTTTTAAGTGTATCATTCAAAAGTTTTTCCGACTCAGGAGCACTGGAAATTTAAAAGGCGATAAAGTGTTGAACTAGTTACTAGTTGACATCCGTGCTGAATTTGTTCTTCTTACTTGTTGGAACCTCTTAATTTTCGTATTCTGAATGGATGCTATAGAGAATAAATTTCAATTCGCTATTAATATTTAAATAAAAAAATTTGGGGATTTGCAAATATTATCAAATCATAACTACACAAATACATCAAGAATTGTTAAATACAAAAATGCATTGTGTTGGTTGATACTTGTGTCGATGATTCACGTTCTCGCACTGCCACGATAAAGTGAATGACTGACAGAAGATCCATCCTTTAATATACTATTCTAATTCTTAGCTCAACATGCAGATAGGTTTTTTGATGACGTATACATTTTTGGCAATGTTTCTAGAATGACATAAGGATTCACGGACTACTTTTTCAAGCGGTCTTAATAACAGGGTGATCGCTACGAGAGGGGTAAAATTATGTACTATTATAAAACAAGAATGATGGGTTTTTGAAGAAAATGGGCCAGAATAATGAAATACCGATTTTTGTACAGAGAAGAACAAAATGTTTAGGTAATTACTTTCATCCGTCTTTTGGGTTGTAGTTTTAAGCCTTTTAATTGAATGTACCAAAGTGTTACTAACAATTCAGTGAGATAATAAGAAATAGGAATAATCTTTGTTTTCATCAAAACAATCGCGAAACATTGTCAACAGCCCGTTCGGGTATTTTGACATAACGTCATTCATGTCCACGTCATAACTGTGATGGAATTCATTCAGTCACTTTTATATTTTATTGGCCCGTTCATGTAAGGATATACATACTACACGGGCTACATATGAGGAAATCAGAGATATTATCTTCTTCCATTTTGGATTTGCTTTTCTCTTGGAATGTAATATGAAATTATGTACCTAATTTTGTCCTTTAAATTTTTGCCGCCACTTAAATGAATTATCGCTGCAAGACCTATCGACCAACCTGTCTCCGTGGGCGTCCCACCCATTGTATAATGAGCTTATCCGCCATTAACTTGTAATTGGCTTTATCGTTTGATTTGAGACGGGTTTCCACGTTTTCAGCCTCCTGCCTCGAGCCACGTTTTAATTTAATTTAAAAAACGTGCTTATTATGAATTCTAAACTTTAACCTTTATTATGACTCTATTCATATGTAAAATCAATCCATCTTACTATCAAATCGCCAATAGGTTATAAGTCGATGAAGAAGAAAATACTTAAAAGTATTAATTTCCAGTGTGTGTGTAGTGTATGTTTGACGAACCTGTTTAGCAGTTGAATCCTGATTTCAAGTTTGAAACCATTGAAAACTAGATAAAAGCTTAAAGATGGGAACTCCATTAATGTGGTGCTCATGTTCCATGTCCAATAAATTCTACAAGTTAATTCTCAGGTATCCTCATAAGATAACGTTGGATGGAGAAAACCACCAAATTTACGTGGAAACCGGTCGAAAACAACCTCTTCCATTTTGGATCTCATTTGTTCCAACTTCTATTGAATTCATTTTTTCAGTTCTGGTGATTAGAGAGTTTTTAAACAAAAATCCACTTGTTTCTTTGCCTGAAGTTGTTTTGTACATTTGTTTGGCGTCATTCATTGTAATGTCAAATGGACTCAATTATATTTTCATTCTGAATGCAAAAGACCTGTGCAGTTTGTACTTCAATTCGCTTGTGAGGTTCGAAAAAGACATCACAATGAAAAAATGCACTAAGACGGGTTTTAGCCTAAAACGAACAATAAGCCTAGTTTACCGAGGTAGGAGAATTTAGATGTTTAATTTATGTTTCTTATTTACGTAAAACGTGATATGATATATACTGGATGTTTTCTGTCTGTTTTCCAGAGCTATTCCTATTTATATCATCCAGCAGTAAAACCGCTGATATCGTAGGGTAGGACTGATTATATTCATCCATAATTCTTTCACTCTGATGACAGGTGCAGTTGTTCCAATAATCAACATGTTTTTAAATGCCGATCCATTGTACCCATTTTTCTGTGTGATACAGGGACACGGTAGTACATATGCTTTTTCTTGTTTTCGACAATTATTATCGACCTGGACTCTTCTCGAGCTAACACGCACAATTTGTATTGTCATGACATCAGCAATGGCTGTTTTCAACATAGCAGGAAATATTCTAGATGCAATTCACAATATTAAGCCAATCGAGGAGGCCATCCAAGTTTACACAAAGTTTCAAGTTTTAACGGAAGTTGGTAGAGAAGGAATTCGACGAACTGCTGCTATTCTAATGGCATCAGGGTTTCTTGTAGTTGTAACTTCTAACTTTCTCGTTCTTAAAGGCGCACAGGATTTTCCGCTTCCCTTTCTTCTCTGCATTTTATTAATGGACCTTGCCACACTTTTGGGAATGTCGCAAACCATTCCATTAGCTTTAAATTGCTATGAACAGAGCTCTGTTCTCATTCAAAAATTTTGGCGCTGGGAGCTCGCTGCTAAGCGACCATTAGGAAGTTTATACAAATTTCACTTATTGAAAAAGATCTTAAGGTGCCAAACACCTATTACCCACTATTACGGATCGGCAAAGTTTGATAAAAAGACTAAATGTAACTTTTACTGGAACATGCTAGGATTAACGATTAACTTGCTTTTGATTTGAAATACTTGATTATAAACAAAATAACAAATCTTACAGATTGTAACGGTAGGATTGTATCTTCTTTCTTGTGGCTATGCATCTAGTTAGTTAACGAGTCTGTTTGAAAATGGAAGCAATTTGCTCTGTACTCTGCATGCATATATTATACCGAGATGAATAACTAAGTTGCTATCCAGATAGTATGTTGTTATTTTTAGGTACCTCCATACTTTCACCAGTAGTCTACGATTTTCGTTAACGTATGATGTATGATTGTTCCTCTATGTATATACTAAATAATTAGGATAAATGGTCGTCTAGTTAGTTCATGAATGAACGATGTTATGATTTGCTAAGAACAAAGTAATTGATTGCTTTATTTCGAATTTCTGGGATAACGTTACCATAAAGTTTGGAGTTTTCATATCGGATAAGTTAATACATGAGTTTTTTGTAGGTCACGTTGCACAATTTCATAAAGGGTGTTTGTCATCAACATTCGATCACAAAACAGATTCTTCTCGATTGTATACTATTTCACAATTGCATTGTGTACAGTACAATTTCAAAGTACTCAAAAACGTAAGACTTATTTAGACTTTAAAGTAAATAATGCTTATTCTTAGTATATTCTATTTAGTCTTAGTGTAACTCAATTAAGTCAATTGCTACAGTGCAGGTTTTCGCTTGCTGAATTCAAAGTTTTGAATGATATAAAATACAAACTTCTCAGTAACAACTCGACCTCGACTACACCAATTATAATTCAAATTTCGCAGAAACATTATTATAAATAAAGTTAACTTTCGTTGTATTATGCTTGGTATCTTTAAGTGGGCACCGGACATATGAATATTGTAAGTAAGTGCAATAGGTATAAATTTATTATGTTTGGATTCCAACATTTAATGTTTTAATGACACCAAATTGATGTCGAGCTGAGCATTAAGACTATGACATTATATAGCCCGTAGAGTGTATGATATTATCTGGTACTTGTAAACTATAGATTTTCATGGAATGAAACCATAAATATTGAATATTGCATTTGATACAAGAGACTCGTTGTTAGCAATACGCATTGTTTATGTAATTGTTTGAAAGAATATGCATTTTGTGAGCCATGTGGATCATTTTGCATCGCATTTGTGTTCCCGAACTTAATCCTACCAGAAAAAAAATGTATTTTTTATGAATATATATTCGAATATAGATAGCATGGTGATAACACCATTCACAAACTTAGTACCTACAAAAAGGTATTCCACACTACTGATAACAACGAAATATTATATTTTACGTACTTCTTTGCTGAGATCTCATGAAAATTCTAATAGCGTGATGAAATTTAAGCAGGAAAACCTCAATGTATGACTCATCTTTTACATGATATGTACAGACTGAAGTCGCGTCCACTCATCACGATTGCTTCTCCGTTTACTTGATAACTTTGTTGAAATTGATGTCCCATTGACGATTGTTCATCATTCGTCTGATTTGCTCGCTTGTTCGGTTAGAAGTATGAACAATGTACCAATCGCACTGGCCATCTGCAAACAAGTTATAACCATATAAGTCTTTCCTCAGGCGTAGATAATTTCTCTTATAGCGCTTGCTAATTGCCACTACGGCTTTAATAAGCGATTCTACTGATACACTAACACGCAAAAAAACGAGTCGCAGGAATATTGACGTAGGCCCAACTGATCACATGGTCCCAGCTGGTCACAAACCAAATTGGTCACTGCGAGTACTGGCCACTACTTGTTTTCGTTCCTTATTCCATTAACCCCATGTGATCAGTTATGAATGACCATTGGACCAGTTGGGCATTTGGCGAGATTGCCGAAACCGTAAAAAAAAATTGGCATTCATTCTTTTAGTTCATTACCTTTAGGACAAAACCTTCGTCCACGAAGAACTCTCCTCTCCCAAGACCGATAGGGTGCTTCTTGATTTCCCGAAGTAGTAGGGAAACACTTGTAGGTTTTCCATCAATATCAACCACAAGCCCATTTTTGGATTGGGTCACAATGGTGGATTCCAGTTTTTCGTTCTGAATTATATGAAAAACAAAGCAAATTTATTCACTTCATTGAAGTCTGACTAGTTACGAAACATTGAAAAATATTGAAAAGGTCCTATACCTTGTCAGCGCATTTTTTGACAAGTCGATACGCAAAAGCTAGCTTGGCTGCGTCGTAGATGTTCATCAGGAACGTGAATGTTGTCATCTCATTGGTCAAAATTTGGAACAATAGGTGTGCCAAATTGAACATATTCTGGATGTGTATCATCTTCAATAATGGACCGAAAATGTCATCTATTCCTTCGCATAGGTCTCGTGCCTTCGTGTACAATTTCCAGGCAGTAGTAATTCTCAGCTGTGGGTCAGAAGTAAGGCTGATACAGGATTCAATATCAATTATAAGTCTGGACTGAAGTTGATGAACTTCTAGGGCAAGGACAAGGAATAAGTCAATCATGATATTCCCATTTAAGGTTGCACAAAAGTCCAGAACGTTTCCAATCGATGCAAGTACCATTGCCTTGTTGGTGAGATTCGTTCCATACAGGTCATCAAGCAATACTGATTTCTCCGTCATATTTCTTGGGCTCCAAACGTACAAATCTTGACTTGTTTGGAAGGAGTGAGCCAATTGAGCGTTTTCAATGGACCACCGGTCGTACGGTAAATTGGCAAATGCTACTGTAGCGATGGTTGTAATAGCGGACAGAAAAAGTATCAGCGCTGGGGTAGATTTGTACGTGTCCTTTCGTTGATTAGGCTTCAATTTGCTTTCTGACAATTTAGTATTAGCTGTGTTTCTCGTTGCAACAAGGGATCTGACCATTTTTGTATGCGTCACAAATGATATGAGATGATATCCAAAGTAAACAAACGTTATGATGTTCCTCTTGGATCGAAACGTAAGCCATGCGAATTTCATATCCAAGCCCCCCTTTAATAACGCCAAAGTTGATTGTGTCCAATACACCACCTTCAAGGAAAAAATCCTCCATATACTACTAATCATACCATACAAAACGAAAATTACTATGTAACTCATATGTAAACTGGTTTTTCTCTTTTCAACAAGCCTACTCACAGATTTATGCATGTTGTTAACAGGTTCCAAGGAGCTTTAAGAAGAGCTCCAGGAGACATCATCAAAAAACCAATTTGGAAAACAATAATACTGATGAACAGAATTAAAATGAAAATTAGCTCAAGTAGGGCTTAGCCCTAGTTGTGAGCTTAGCCAACTCCTCCTCATCTTTTAATTGCTTCTAGAAGGAAACATTGATTTTGGAAACAAACGTAACAAAGCTTGTGTCAATAATTTATCGAGCCCAGCCAGTCTATGTATGGATCTGACAAAAATAAATTATTTCTAATGCAGTTCTCGTTACAACTCAACTACTGTATATTGCGATGTTGTTTGGTAAGATATCTGCGAAACAGTACAATGTAATTGATTAGATAAAGTAAACAATAAAACGGCAAAACGCCAAATCGGGAGTCTGCGCTCTCAGTTCGGTTGTGTCATCGCCTTGAATTGTCACTTTTATACTTTTGGAACAAAACTTACTATGGGAACCTTCCGTGCAATGCCGAAGGTTATCTTCTTATCACTCTTCTTTGTAAGTCATTTACTAATAACATTATTAACAAAATAAATAGGAATGTCATACTGTAATCTTAATTAGGGACTAACTGTGGCCGGGATTGGCCAAGTGGTTGGTCATGATAGAAGAGGAGGATAGAAGAAGAGGATTACAGGCACCAAAATTTGCTGCAGCTAGTGAAAATATATATAAAATTACACGAGAACTAAATTCGGAGCTCTGAATCGACAAACCCTTCGAAACCGATTTTTATTAAATTCTACCAATGTGTTTGTATTTTCATAACAACTTACAACTGAGAATAAACAGAAGTTCTCGTGGCTTGCGTGTTGAATTCAACATCGTAAAGGAAAACAATTTCGTATCGTATATTTATTATGTAGCGAAAGCTACTTTATAGGATTGGTGTTTCCGTCCGTCCGTCTGTCCGTCCGTTCGCCATATTTCTCAAAAACGCTTCAATGGATTCCGTTAATATTTTCAGGGATTCGTTTATGCTGATCATTTTTCAAACATTCATGAGCTAACGACACTTAAAGTTAATTTTCATTAATTACGAAAATACGTTATTGGAGATCTCGATTTCGATACAATCCTTTATGCCAAATATTTTTGCTATGGATTACTAGCCATACATATGTACCGAATTAGCAATGTCTCAAGACGTTGGAATCATTTTCATTTTTTTGTGCTCATAGATTATTGTACTCCATTGTTCATGAATTCATTGATGTATATTCGATGATTCATGTAAAAAAATTTACTACGGATATGCTTTCACTACTTGAAGATTTCGTGTATAACGGAATGGCTGAATACAAAGCTGACTCCTTCCAATATTATACGCTTAAAATAAGCCAGTGCGAAGTAATAAAAAGGAGCGTAGGTTCAAGCATGATAGCTGAATATTTTCGAAACATAAACAACTGAAAACAAAAATTGCACAAACAAGCAGCACTACTCTTGGACTCAGTGGTAGCTCGTCTTCAGTCGCACCGCACATGAGCACACATGCAAAGTGTTCAATACACTATTCTGTTCAATTTCAAATTGATCCAGTTTCCCCAAACCATGACTAGCGGCTGAAATTTTCCTTGGCGAAGGATCACCAGGTAGTCTCTTTCCTTCAGGCAATTATGTCAAAACTATCCTCCCTCCTTAATTTTCACGTCAAAGCTCAATTTGTCAGGGTAAATATTGATTTTTACTCTTTCCAATCCCAAGAGTTGGCTATTTGAACAAATTCCTTCGTACCAATAATTAGGGATGCCGCGATCCCCAAACTTCGACGGAGCCCGATCCCTCTGTATAACTTTATATATATAAACCGCCGACAATATGCACGTTCTATGCCCTGAATCGAGAAAGTATCCGAACATTTATTAGAAGAAAACGTGAAGCACGGCGGTGAACGGAAGGAGCGAAAGAAACGGCTTCAAATGAGTAAACCCTAAACGGGAGTAAACGTGAACAAGGATAGAACGCTAAATAGGATTTAACGTTTAAAAGGTTAAATAGGAGTTAAAACTTCAAACATTAAACGGTAACTCGTGGGCGTTACGTTAACTTTAGTTACGTTGTTAACTCGAGAGCATTACAAATTTAGACATAAGGTCAGTGGGCAAAAATTATCTACTGCAAAGTTCTAACCAGATAGCTAATAATTTTTTTTGCATTTATCGATGCATTAAAGCTGATTGTTCAATTAAGTGGGCAACGCGGCACCGTTCACCATATGATTGCACTAACAGAAAGAGCATGTGTGCAAAAGTTTAGCGTGGTGCGATGAACGGTTCTTGAGATACCGTGCGAACGGACGGACAGACTGTGCGATGAACGGTTCTTGAGATACCGTGCGAACGGACGGTCAGACGGACAACATAGACGATGACTTTACATAGCCTATTCCTCCACTTAATATATTAATACAAGCCATTACAAACTCATAACGATGGATGAAATATGACTGGAACACGCGAAAGAACTGTGTGTAGTTTAGAAAATTTAATTTTGTCATATTATTCCATACTGAACCAAACCTATAGAAAGGCTCGTGGCTCAGCAAGCTTTTCAGAAATCGCAAAAGCAGCAGGGCTCTGCCGAGCCCATGAAATCCCTATTAATATTCAATGACCTAGAAACCTACAATAACCGTTTCATGGCCAATTGCAGCGTCAAAGAGTCAAAAATTAAACAGGTAGACAACGTAAACATCACTGAGCTGCTAGCCTTTCTTTCTTTACGAAGAGAAACTCATATGAATATCTTCGCGTGTCTATTCTAACGACTACTTCAGCTGACTTTTGTTGCTTGCAAAATATGAATGGAAATGTACCCCATTAAGAATATCATCAAAGCTTTTTGGCTGAAGACATTTAATGTAAACTCGCAATATATTACTGCCATAACTGTGCTCATGCGGATTTTTCCATGTGAGAGATCTCATGCATAATTGTGAAACGAAACTTTCAATCTTACCTGCCCGGTAGCCTGGGCGCATTTCGAACGATCTTCAATTTCATTGATTTGTACCGGACTCAATCCGCAGTTGTTCAGAATGTCCAAATGGCGATGGATGTATATTAATTTTGGCTCTGATGCGTTAATTGCGTTCTGGAGAAGCGTTTCTGCAATCTTTTTCTTTAGATTTTGAAGCCTGACGTTCCTTCCTTCCTTATTTTGTCGGTTACTCTCTTTGCTCAAAGCCGTAAGGTCTTGCTTTTTACTATCTCGCTGAATCAAACC
The DNA here is from genome assembly GCA_036561885.1 of Salina celebensis. Classification (NCBI taxonomy): domain Eukaryota; kingdom Metazoa; phylum Arthropoda; class Collembola; order Entomobryomorpha; family Paronellidae; genus Salina; species Salina celebensis. Next base: position 23,995 of record JAAXOA010000107.1, on the reverse strand, counting down.
AGGAGTGGTCTGCGTGTAGTTATCACTTCTGGTCTTAACTGTGGTTGTCCTTGCCAAGAAACGACTTTCCTGTCCCGGACAGAAGGTGCCAATTCCGTTTGTAGGAGACACCTGTCCCCTCCTCTTTATGAAATAGAACATCCACAAAGCAGTGGCCAGTGGGTTTTGCTTACGTAACCGCACTCCCTGTAAAGATGTATCCTCTGGTAACTCCGAATTGGATGGAGAAGGCAGTATGGGAAAATTGTGATGACATTCTTCCGAATCGACTTCTGGTGGGTTTCGAAATAATGTTCCCAGTGCATATTCAGCATTCTGTTTTGGCAACTTGCTTTTGGAATGTCCATGAACCACCACGGACACCAAGTGGCCATCAGCCATTGTCACTGTTTTACAGGGTCCCGAATTTAGAACCGAAGGACAAAAGATGTCAGCAACAAGCTATTGCGTATACATGCTTGTCAGGTAACCTAACGTTACTATAAGTCACTGGTAGAAAGTGGCTAGAGTGAAAGGAAGATTAACAAAAGTTTGTCCTTCTTTAACCAAGCCACAAGGCAAAATGTGAACGCTCACGATACCATTAAGGCCACGTATACTGCAATGTCGTGGAATAAAAAATAAGTTTTAAGACGCAAGTTACATCTTATGACTCACTATTCCACTATGTACAGTCGTTAATCATTTGTGTCATGCAGGGAAATCACACAATCAAACACAAATTCAGTTGCGTGAACAAAATTGACGCTTTTGTTTCCATGCAGTCACAATCAAGTATAGCTAACGTGTAACTGATACTAGTCCCATTGTGTATTTGCTATTGAAATATTTTGCCTTTGAAGACTAAAAACTATTCCAGTATATTTTAAACTAAATTGCAAAAACTTCATTAGAAACTTCTCCCGACATCGTCAGAAACTTCGACGACTACGCAAGCTACCATTTCCGCTTGACCACTGATCGTATTTTCGTATTCCAACCATCTTATATGAAGTCATTGAACTAATATGGGAAAACGAGACAAGTAAGATTTAGTACCTTATCCATAAGTTACTGTTTGAACGTGAATATACTGGGACTACCCATGTTTGATTGTTTTGGTACTCAGAAATTTAACACTGCCTAGATGCCAAAGTTCATTATTTGACAACTAGCGACTATTGCTTGTAAGTGAACTGACAGGCGAGTTTAATGCTGGATATCGTATAAAATTGTCATTGTCATCTCTTAACCTCGCTTCAGAGTAGTCCTTAACGCAGCAGGATACATTTTGATTCAACCAAGTAAACAAAACAGGCTCAAGCTCAACATGCAACTGAAAGTAAACTTAAAATGCGGCTTATTGCACTCGGTTTCGATCAGGTCTCAGTTCCATTCATGTATTACGTATTGACGGGTATGTTTAAGTTATAATTATTTATATTTAGGCTTAGTAAATACGCACAGCACATATGGAGCAGCTTGCACCTCTTCCTTTAATTTATCTTTTATAATATTTCCATGTGAACTAGTTTTGAACCCCTAATTATATAATATTCGATTCTGTTAACGTGTGACTGAATCGCCTTGGCCTTGGAAATGTATACAAATTTTTGCCTGAATAAATAAATAACGTAGATAAATAGTTTTATATCAGACTCTTTAATAGGTATTACAATCGAGTCATGGTTTTCACATTTAAGTCATGGTCATCTTAATATCAAGAATAATGGGACCCAGCGCCCAGTGCCCTGTCCGTGTTTATTTAAGCAGCGTAATATCTTAGCATCCAATAGTCGACAAAGGCACTGGACCAAAGTTCCCTGGGCAAATCTCCTATATCAAGAAGAATGTGGATTTTTGGGTTGCGTTTTTAGCCATGATTTACAAAAACCTAAAATACCTAAATTAAGTAGTTGCAGTAGAACCTTACCAGAGTTCTTTTTCTAGCAAACTAAATGATTAAATGGTCCATATAAATGTTGTTTCAGTCATTATTTCGAATGACATTCGGCATCACTTTATGTTTTCACTGAACAATGTTCAGAATACACCCTTTATTCTACGGATAATTAAGCTATTATTCGAAAAGAACAGGACTGAATCTTGGGTAGCTCAAAATAGTAGTCAGATCCCAATGGTAACGTCAAGGATGCAACTTTCAGCAAGGTTGCACCAAATTTTCGTTGGGCGTTTCTTAGGTAATTATAATATAACGGTAACAACAATGGTTTTTATAGACTAAATATTTGGGCTTTGTTTTAAGACACTTGCATGAGTCAAACATATTCGGAAGGATTGTAGTCCTGCTTGAATGGTATAGTTTGGCAATAAAACTACTCAATTTCGCAACCCTTTGATGATAACTTTTTTAAGTTTTTCAAAAACCTTGATTTATTTCGAATTCATAATACGTAGTATTATATTTAGCTGTTTGAAAACCAGTTGACGTTTTAGTGTTGTAATTACGTCCGAATACAACCGATTTTTGTAAGGCTTTTACATGTTATAACTTACAATGTGAATCATAAATATACGGAACAAATTCTTCTGTTAGTTCATGCTGTTCAATGCAAATATTATCCTGGTCCGAGATATCCCGCATCTCCAGCAATTTCAACGCACATCTTCCTGGTAGTGTCATATTTGTGGTTTTCAGGGCATTTGTTTGGTGTTATGGGGTTTCCCAAGCTTGGAATGCCTAGAACCTTAGTTCTTGAATAAAGGAATATTTCACTTAAAAAACAGAACTTTGGAAAATTTTTGCATCATGTTGTCAAATGTAGAGTATTGACATTATTATTTGTCTGACCTACCCTTCTGTATCTACGCTTCCGGAGGGGGCCTAAAGGCATAAATATTTAAAACAAATACCAATATGTATATTGTTATCGGTACTTTTAAAAATGTGAGTGAAGGAAGACAACTGTTTACCTGAGCAGGAAGTGCAAAACAGCTACAAAAATAAATCAATAAACTAAGCAAGAGAAAACAGTACGTGAAACTAGATTGGGACATGATTCGTTTCCAGAAAACGCCACAAAGTCAAAAAAATGAAAATGCAATCAGTGTGTGAATCTGCGTTTTGTCTGAGCTGTGCTCGAGTAAAATGACTCAACTGGACAGAAACTTAATCTTAGTTTACCTCGGCATTTATAATTTTTTACTTTGTTTACCCATATACCACTGATACTCTATTTACATTACCACTGACAAGGCAGTTGAATGCTCGGTAGTGCATGTCAAGGAAAATGATAAGGATATAGGTCTCTGGTTTTTGGAACGATGCAACCTTGTCGTGTTTACCAACTGCGTTGAATAACCTTATTCGTTTGTGTTGGCGTATGAGTTATTCATGTGTAGAGTTGGTAAACTGGAGTGAAATAGCCTGACTTCATATTTTACTCTTTATCGGCTTTTAAAACTATTCTTATGCATTGCTAATAAAATATGAATGTAATCATTAGTGCAGTATGTAGATAACAGTGGTTGGGCTTTTTGATAAGATGCAAGGTTGACCTAATTAACTCACCCCATCATCGACTATGTGTATGCATTAGAAAGCAATTGAATCGCGACTGTCTGTCAGCAGCACGTTTAAGATTTTGATTGACACCAACAATTGCATTTAAGCTTGTTTTTGGAACAGTTTGGTTCATGAGTGAAAATCAAGCCGTAGCTAAAAATACAATCCAGAGAAGGTTTCAAAAAATCCCCAAAGTGTGTCACCTGGTCAACGGATATTTCATTTGAATAGATTTAGAGAAAATTTATTGAGTGTTGTTTTTAAAAGGAGTTATGATAGTGTTCAAAATGGTATCCGCACCGATGTGCAACGGAAAGGGAAATTAATACATTATTCTATATTTTATACGTCTTTAATAATGTTTAGGAAATACTTCCCACAAAACTTGAGTCGCCTTCCCTTTTGTTGCCGGTGAGGAACCAATACTTGATATGGAGAATATCTCCACCAGTAATAACCCTGTTGGCTAACCTCCATCTACTCACTGAGTCCCAATATACCTGCCAAATTCAATTTCAAAAGCATTAATTAACTATTCGGAAATGTGCTGTTTACCGTCAAAATATACACGTACCGTAAAATTTTTCGACAATATTATCTGTGTTAGAGCTGGCATTTGAAGCAGGGCTGCATCAAATACGAATCTTCCAAGAATACACTTTGATTGAGCCCATGTGTACGGATGCAATTCAGACAAATCTATTTAATGAAAGAAGGAGACATTTACATAAATAAATTTAGCCTCTCTTGAACTTTTTCGACGTATTTCAACTTACTTTTAAGACATGTCATCGCATTTGGTTTGTTAACCAGTAGTCCAGGCCACAAGGACTCGTCCTTTGGAATATCCTTCAGGGTTACTCCAGTCAACATTTTTACAATCGTCCCTGTTATGTCAAAGTCTTGGTCCAAAGTCCTTTGATAAAAGCACAGTGTTAAGAAGGAAATATTGGCCATTGAAGCATACACTCTTGGCAAAATGTACAAGCCAACTCGAACAGGAAGTCTCCCAGTGAACTTGTCTAGTAATGGGTAGTTTGGAAGCCCATTAACTTTGATGTCGTGGATGAAGGCGTCTTCTGCATCTGGAACTGGGTTAGAAGCCCAATCGAGTTCAATTGATTTGAGATGGGATAGGTCTAACTCTGACGGTTTTAAACAATTTGGTCTACTGAATTTAATATTGCCGAATAGGTAGTTCAGGTTTTGTAGCTTCGGCAAAGTATCGGATAGTGATTTGTTGACATTTTTAAGGAGCGGTATGTCAGTGTGAAGCACTTTAAGAGATGGGCATAAGGGGAGATTCAGTGGCATTAAAATATTACGGCAAGGAAAGTTCTTAGCTCTAAGTTCCACCATCGAAGCGCTGTGAATCGCCACAACTCTCACTATGGGTGCACTGTCAATCGGTGATCGACGCTCCAACCTTGTGTCACTCCGATGGTTGAAATCAATTTTCCTTAGCCCACCGACTGCTCCGGTGGTCAAGTGCTCCAAAAGTTGCGTACAACCGTGAACTATTAAATGTGTAAGATTTAGCGGTGGCTGCGGCCATCTTGCAATGGGAATTTCATTCAAATAATACACGTATTTAACATCAGCAATGTTTTTTGAAGAGTTTAGCAAAAATTGTGCTAGTTTTTTAAGGTACACATTATTTTTATCTTTTTCCCACACCATATCTATTCTCCTGAGATTGTTAAGTTTCACCGCTTCAAGCTCAGAAGACATACTTCGGCGTTTTTCCAAACGGGAAAGGGAACCAATTTCCACGTCGACACTTGTAATGGAAGGGGCGAATTGGCGAATAAATTTGATATTGTTTTCATCCAGCATTCCCCCAATGCGCAACTCAAACGGTAACTTCACTGATGATGCCAATGTTGTCAATGAAGGAGTGGCCTTTGCAATACGTGCTTCGTAAATATCACTCGTGAAGTACTTTCGAAATGGTTTGTGTTGGTATAAGTCTCGCAATTTGTGCAAGTGAACTACCGGAAGATTCGTGCATTGCTTTAGGCCCTTACATGACATCGTACGCCACCGTTTGGAGACTAACTTTACATTATCATAGTCTTCCCAGTGCTCACCACATGCAACGTATTCCAAAATTTGCTCGTGTAGCTGTAGTGAAATAGGAAAACATAATCATTAGTTATCACGGAAGAAAATTAAAATGATGTAAATGAAAAATAATCAATAAGTAATTACGTACCATCTCTACACTAAAAACACTGTTTGATAGACTACACAGGCCACGATCCTCGTAGTTGTTTTCTCGTAGCAACGAAACTGGCGGTGCTGCCTTCTGCGAAACAGAAACAAAGACATATAAGTAAACCAGATTTTAAGTACGCACTACATAGCTGAGCAAATCGTTATGCTGAAACGAAGTTTCGCGGAAAACTGAACAGGTTCTAAGATTTGGTATAAAAACACGCTTGTATCCTTACAATATCGTTGTCCGTAAAGTGTACAGTCTTCCTTGGGTTGAGTATCGAATTCATTTCTCCTTTAGAGCAGTGGAAGCAAAATTGAAATCTGGTTCCTATGTGATTTCTGAACTTTTCGGTGTAAAACTAAACACTGGCTTTGACGATAAACACTTGGCTTACTGATACAAAAGCTTTGTGTGTGACATCGAGATCCCAGTTGAGAAGCGAGTGATCATGCAGTTAGATCGTCCAAGCTATATATTCACACTCAGCTTGTTAAGGGACCCTACTAGCCTGTGAAAGTACCTTAATAGGTACTGTAGATACTCATACAAATCATAGTTAAAGGTTTTAGTATGAACCTGGTATCTATCCGGCACATCTGCGTATACATGGTATTTTCTTCATTATCAGTATCATCACAAATGCGACAGGTGTTTCAGGGGCTTTTAGGGTACTAACACAATAAATAGCATAATTTAAGGGAACCTTATCACTGTTGTGTAGCCTACTTGGAAGTTTACCTAACCGTCGACAGTGTTTTAACCAAAAGTTTTCATACATTCTGTAGCCGTAATTAGTGTCAACATATGTGAAAATATTGGCGGTTATAAATATCCAAGCAAACATTCTGTACGGTAGAATCCACGGTTTATTTGCATTGTTGTTGTCGGTGTTTGGTATCTTAAAAACTTTTGTTGCCACGTTATTACCCAAAAGCTAAGTTTTGCCGCAGCTAATCTTTTGGGATATGAACAAGTTGAAAATTGTGATTTCCCGCAAATGTATAGTCAAACTACATCACCAAACGTACATGAGCTAGAAATGGCAACTGCGTTGACGCCTGTTATTGATGGTTTGAAAGTGGTTCATAAACGGGCTACTGCTTGAACTCCAATAGTAAACAACGTAGTATGATTGTACACACAAGTGGAGTGTGCTTCTTAAGAGATAAGTGTAAGGATTCAGTTGATTTATTGAATTTATTGAAAACCTCAGGCTCCTACAGTAGAGAGAATCAAGCATAAAACTTAACCTAACTCGGTATTTTAATTTTCCTAACATCCATAAATCAAAAATTTCACAGATTGAATTTCAAAATATTACTTATTCGAATATTTTCTCAATTAAATACAAACCGTATGTGACAGAGATGAACTACCTACGTCGTTGGAAGACTCTGTCATTAATTAAATGTAAGTAAATAAATGGAGCTCCTACCACTGCGCAGATAACCCTAGTGCAGCACACAAATCCTCAATGTTCTTCGCTCCAGTTCCCTTTTTCGCCATGTTCTTCCGGAGATTCTTTTCTGCAACTTTTAATTCCAACTTTTGGGCCATCTCGGCCAATTCCAGAGAGCTCTGAACGACGTCCTCATTTCCAAGTTCTGTGTCAAGAAACTCGAGCAACTCGGAAATTCTGTACTTTCCGACAGCTCTTGTAAAATCGACGACTACAGCAGGGTCCTTCCAGTTTTCAGCCAGTTTCCCAGAGTACCAAAATTTGATTAATATTTCCATAGCCGCTCCAGACACGTCCTTCACGTGTAGTTGACCAGTTTTTGCTTCCTCCAAATTGGATCGAAACCTGGATTCAAATACTGGACACCGAGCTTCAAACAAACTATTATTGTTAGAATGTCCTTGAGATCATACAGCTAAAAACATTTATCCTGAAAAACTTACTGGACAGCAGATGCTTATGGACAAAGAATTCTCTGTCATCTTGGGTGATGATTTTGAAGTTCTGGGAATCTCCAATGCACATTAAAGTTTCCCAATTTTCTATTCTTCTTGTCATGCATGGGATTTCGAATTTTGGGGGAGGTTTAGGTGGGGCGGCCATTTTGTAATCGAATTTCACCTTGATTTTGTGCTCAAGCTCGTCATTAGCATTCATATAGTTCATCAAGTCTGGAGCATTTTCATCGTAACCAAATGCAAGATCGACTCCGACGTCAACCGCTGCTAATTTTACGTTGAGAACAAGAGGGCCCTGGAAATAAGGTTATGAATATATTAGAGCTTGATCATGCAATATGAGGCATGAGAGGAAAAGCGAAAACGATATTTAATCTTAACTGTATACCTTTGATTTGGGCCCTGACACATCTCCATGTATGTTTAAAAGTTCTACAGTTGTAGATACCGTTGCTTCTTCAGCGCCGGTCAACTCCAGAACCTTCAAGCACATCATTGTGGAACTAGCACTACTTTCACGAAAGTTAAATTCCAAGCGACTGCTGCCAACTTCGATCACTTTTCTTTGCTCCATCATTATACAGCTGGAAAGCTGGCGTCTCTTCCAGTTCGCAATTTTCCAGTAAAACTCAACTTCCATGGACTGCAATATGCATACAAGGAGAGTTAATTTAAGTTAAAGATTTTATTAAAGTGGCGGAAAATAATATTTTAAAACTTACAGATTTATTCTGGTGGCTCAAAATCTGGTATGACGCCATTGTTTATTCCCTTTCAAGTTTTAAAATAGTCGGATATTTTTAAATTTAAATAATCCCGAAAGTAACAAGTCAGAACGAAGTAAAACTAAAAACGTCTTTTTTGAGTACAACAAGGTTTTCTTCGTTTAGCCGAACCTACTATACGACTGCTTTCATGTCACGCGATCTTTAGCTTGTAGCCGAAACTTCCATGCCAACAAACTAACCCAGCGTCAAGTAATTTTACTTTCTACATGACACTGAATACACTTGAAATGTTACTCAAACGAAACTTCATGTTTTAAACGTGCTTATTTGCAGGGAGCAATATCACTCTGTACCCCAGCCATCAACATTCATAGTATCAGAGACGAATTTACTCTAATTATTGAGATTTCTACAAAACGTAATGTATGAGCTTTGTGTGGGGTTAGTTTTCTTCAATACGAGCCACCACCGTGTATAATGTAGAATACATAGTCGTCAATCAGTTTCCTTATCATTACAACCTTAAATCAAATTATTTATACAATAGCGTATTGAATATGTATGTATCACAGAGAAATGACTATGAAGCATAGATTCTTCAATGCAGACAAAGGACAAAGCGTCAGGGTAAAGCATCGAAAGACCAGATTAGGTCAGGGCTGCCATCCGTCCTTCTTTAGGAAGGACAGTCCTTCCTTTTGGCCAAAAATATAGCAAAAATAAGGACGTCCTTCCTGGAGATGGAAGTGTCCTTATTGTCCTTATTTTCAGATACAAATCAAATCTTATAAAAATCACAGTATATGGGTTGAATACACTAAAACATACATTGACTTCGTCGTCATTCAGAATTCATTCTACACTACAATTAAACGAACTTCCTCAAAATGAGTCTCTAGCCCGAAAAATCACAACATGTTTGATGATGCCAATTTGTTTGGTGAAACTACATTTGCTTACAAGCTTGTGCTTATTTGTAGAAGCCGTATTGGCGATTGGTAATACATAAGATTTACTGAGTCGTAGTGTAACTTCCAAAGTTATATCAAGTTTATTTGCAACCTGTGCAAGAATCTAAAAAGCACACATCAAACATGTTCAACGATTCCAACAAGTTCCCTGTACATGTATGCGTAATTTGGACGTTGGGCCTTGGCCGTTAAGAATAAATTTTTCAAATCCATTAGGACGAATGCAATGTGGCGAAGTAAGAATCAATGACGCGATTGCAAGGATTTGGACTGCATATAAGGCGAAATCGTCCATTTAAACCCCCGAGCCAAGAATAATCACCTAGAGGGATCTAGCCTATCGCGAGAGCCAAAATAATTGATTTGGTTTATTTTTGATTGTTTTAAACTAAATACAGTTTAGAAATCCTAAGTCTTCATGGTAACTAATAAGTAATTTGTCAGTTTTCTTCTCAAAATATAAACGACAGTTTTTCAGGTTCGAGCCGGTAAACAAGGCTTAGCTTCCCCTTGTCTAAAAAATTTCCAGACCATCTCAAACCCGTGTGTTTTGAATGAAAATGCGAAATATTTGTATCAAAAATTCTTTTGGTTAGATTAAATACTGCATTCTAAACGTACCGTTTCCTTCTATATTACGAAAAAAATAATAGACCAACATTTTAGCACTGCCTAAAACGACCTGAAAATCCGTCCTTCCTTCAGACATCCATTGTCCTTCCCTGGCTCTGGATCCACCTGGCAGGCCTGGATTAGGTTGACATGAATAGATCAGCAATCATCTTATCCACTGGAACTATCCAGAACAAGAAGACAAGTAAAGACGGATGTTGATGCTTACCCGCAAGTAGCATCCTTGGGGAATTAATTGTTGCATATTCGGATTTTCTTGGGCATCAAAAAGCATGGTCAGGATACGCATAGCTTACGATGTTCATCGTGGTAGGGACAGGGACTATTTTTGAGTGCAAGTGGGTACACAGTATTGAAATTTGAAATGCATAGCATTAAGTATTCAGCGATGCATTATGTTAGTGGGGAAACGTTGGAATTCTGTAGCAAGTGTGCGTGGAGTGAACATCTTCAAGCCAATAAGGCAGTTCATTATATAAAGCATCTTGCACTTGCCTCGAATATTTTGAAAGGTCTCTAAATAAAAAAAAAACAAATAACATTGGGAATCACATAACACTCGCCTCGCTCTCAGCGCTCATAGCTACTATTTGGAAGATTTCAGTCGCTGAAGGGAGCTCAACAACACAACATCATTTCTCATCTCAATTGTGTGTGAGCTCATTATTTGTGTGTTATTTTTTTCTTTCGGCTCTGAAGTCTCCAAATCGTTGAATTTCTACTTGTATGTCCAGTGCGGTGATAATGGTGTGGGGAGTCTTTTCCAAATAGAAGGTAAGTAAATTTGTATCAAAAGTTCATCATTGTTTTCATTTTTCACCATTTTTGCGTAGTCATTTTCACGAAGTCATGTTTGTTGGTAAACGTGTTTTACATGCATTTTGTTGCCATTTGATGTAAGTGTGTTAAAAAGTATTCTCTTTCGAAAGGACTCCATTTTCCTAGAAATCAAAAATATTGTTTTTGTGCATGTTGACACTAAACAAAAACTGTATATTTTCAATCTTTACGATTAGAAAGATTTTAGTATTTAACAAAAAAGCGTCAAACGTAGAAGTTAATGAGAAAAGAAAACAATAATGATAAATCGTTTGTGCATTTTCATTACGCAATTTAACTCAATATCGCATCGTGCCCAAGCAGGGGAGAATCCTCATAATAAAATTAAGATAAAATTAATTTGTTCAGAGTGATGCCGAGAGGCCGCCTAATCCAAGTTGGCTAACGATTGACGACCATCTGTAACGGATTCATCCTAAGGTAAGGGAGAAGTTTTGTTTGATTTAAACCTTTAATTACTAATTTTGGCATATTGTCAATTTACATGTGTTTCTTAATCACCAATTTACGTTTTCTTTTTCAATTCACATACTCTTATCGAAATATCTTCAAAGTTTTTAATAATTGGCTGTATTATAGACGCATTTAAGCATAGCACTGACACATAATGTAATGCTCATCCAGAAACACACACAAAGATCAGCAATGTTTTCACGCAGTAAGTTTCTGCAGCCAAGCATGTTATAAGCAGCGGGTAATATTTACTTACACGGTAGAACATACTGGGTAAATTGTCTTAAAAATACCCAGTGGTAGTATTTGTACGATTAAAATCCTCCTTCTAGCCGCTAAAAATAATCATTAATTTCTGATGAGAATAGTTTACTTTTTTTGGTTAGCAAATATTCATCGGGCACATACCCGTAAAAACTAAAATTTCCAACATCTTCCTTGCGGATTAACACACTTTTCCATTCGTCCATTTTTTTTTGCTTGAGTGTGGCAGCCAGCTATGTAATTATTTGTGTAGCTTTTAGCGCAGTAAAGCTTTATAAGTATCGTTTTCTCCAATTTCAGGAACCCGGAGACACCGGAAAACATTCTACATTCATTTGTTGCCATAGACGAGTATTGTGGAGTAGCCGAAACCCATCCTAGTCATCTGTTCAGGGTGTCATTTTCCAAGAAACACTGGTAAGTTCCTGTTAGTTTGGCTCTTACATCTGTATTCCTTACTGTCATGCATTGTACTGTAATGCATACCAAACCAAGAAACAATAGGAGAACAAAGCAAACATAGGAAATCATTGCATAGTGACATGCCTTTTCATCTGAAAATATCCCGTATTGTTCTGATCCAACATAAAAACACAAATATGGGAGGCGCTGTCGATAAAGCTTGTCTGGAAGCATAAGGTTACGTTTCACTACATAATATTGCTTCTGAGGTTATCTTACGCGATTACTCTTTCCGGAAAATAACATTGAATTCCATGGTAACCAAAGTAGGTGTGAAAATATACCCCCCATGTTGCAATTTTTCAATTTGGACAAATTTTAGGCCGATGTTATTTCTTGAGTTGACCGATAGTCAGCACGATTTTTTTAATAAGAGGCGCTTTGAATAATTTGATGAAGTCATTACATGAAAACTTAAACTTATACAGAAATGAACGAGGGAGCAAGTTGCAACAATTGCATATACCGACTAAAATCAGATATCCCACAATTAAGACAAACAAATAGGCAAGTTCTATTTACAGCAGTAAAACAACAGTGCACTAAATCTGAAAGAAAATAATAATAATAATGTGTTTATTGCAGATCATGACCATTACAGATTTACAATATGTAACTTTGATCCATATTTTTGAGAATACAAAGCAAGAGAGAAAAAAAACAACTATTGAGGTGGATTGGAGGAAACCTTCTTCTGAAGGGGAAAACTCCACACGATATGAATTATCACATTTGGCACCTCTAATAGTCAGTTAATATTAAACTAATCATAGTCTCATTTAAGTAATTCACAAAAAATTTTGAAAAGCGATGAACAGCAGAAACAAACACCAGCAGAAATAATACTCTCTTTACATACTCAACTCGTATCAACACGTTAATCCAAAGTTTTCGTAATTATTTTCTCGACTTATGTTACGGATTAAGCCACATCATATCGCATTCATTTTTTTATCTAGTTTATCTTACTTTTTGTCTCATCAAGTGCTTCATAAGCCATCTTGATTCGAGGAAAAATAAAACCATTTCAGATAGTGCTATGCAATCTGAAAAAGCTCTTTTTAGATATCTTCATGAGGTAGATTATAAAAATCTAAGCAGCTTTTGAAGCTTACAATTATACGGTGTTCCTTTTGTTACCACAAAAAGCTCATTATAACAATAACACTTTCAGTTGAATTCCAATTGCGCATATTAAGTTTGGTTGTACTAGTAAGGCACTCTTCTACTGAAACTAAAACTCACCAATTGCCAATAATAAAGCACGTTTTGATTGCTATCATTAAATATGACCTTACAAGTGAAAGGTTTCATTGATGTGTGCTACAAAAATAATAAAGAAAAACAACAAGTGTTCTGTGTACTTGAGTTGCGTAAAACTATGTTACTTGAGCACAAAATATATTGTTATGAACTCATCCTTTAAACGAGCAGACGTCATTCCGTCTTCAAACATTGAAGTAACTTAACAGAATTAAAATTACTACTAATCGTTAGCTTTGATTTAAAGTGCGATCTAACAATAAGAGGGTTAGAGATGTACGAAAACACATTTTATTATCTGTCAGTCCTGTATTGCTAACTATTTGGATGCATGGGTTAAAATGTGATTCAATCACTGTGCTGTCATATTTGCTTCCATTGCTTTCCATTTTAACATAAACTACAACTGAAAACAATGAACTAGTAGTGTACTAAATACTATAAATGTTAAGGTATTTATTGAACTCATTTTACGGGATCATGAGACGTAGGATATTCAATATTAAAGCCATTAAGATTAGTCTTCTGTATTTTAACGCATCATCTAAAGTTTTGTAATACAAGACAAGCTACTACTATTAAAGATTTCCGAACTTTGGTGTAGAGTATTCGTGGTCACAAAAAGGTTTCAAACTGTCATTTGACCAAACACCGGTTCTTTCCAGTCAAGAGCTCTCACGATTACACATACATTGCCATAAGTGTATCATTTAATTATCTTCAACAAAGATAAGTTTCTGTAAAAAATTTGTGTCGTAGATCCTGCGTTGTTATGTCATAAAATAAATATTGGAAGCGACGTTTGAAATCAATGACTTCCATTCATAACGAGAACAACGGGCATTTTTGTTAATTTATACTATCTTTGTAAACGGGTACCTATACGCTTAATCGTTTCTAAAGGCTTGTGTGTGAAGCTGCTGGAGCAAAAAATGTGACAAAATGTGTTTTTTGTTTCAGTGAATGAATAGAAATCCACAATGAAACAGAAAAGGGCTTTGAAGCCATAAAACCCTTGATGCTATATTCTGATACCGAGCTGTTTTAGTAACAATGCATAATTTTCCTGATTTGTTGACATACATACTTTCGTTTTTGTTTTCCGCACTGCGCACACCGCACATTCTGCATAAGATATAGAACATAAAAAAACAAAAAACAATAAGGATTTTTAAAAAGCGAAATATTGAACGAGATACGACCAAAGCACATGTCTTTTATTCCATTCCCGAATTGCTCCTCCAGAGAACCCGGAGTCATAAAGTCAAGGGCGTCCGCTCAGAAAGGGAGGACCGGTGCTGTTGTCCTTTTTATTAGTTCATAGACGTAATTAGCTTCTAAAAGAGTCAACTCTGGAATTAGATGGGAATCTTTTTCATCAACCTTCTAAAAGACATGTTTCGCAGCCCACTTCTTTTGTACCTAAGAACCGGTGCATTTCTTGCTTGGTTTTCAACCATGCTACATTATTACAGTCCGTGTTAATTGCGTAGGTACTTTGCTAAAAATTTTGCCTAACTTTAGCGGTTGTAAAAACATCTACCCGGCAACTCGTTGCTACACAAATATCATCTAGCCAAGCATCTACGCAACTGACACAGACCGTATATTCAAGAGAAATGTGTATCTTTAAACATGGTTGAAAAATACCATTTAACTATTAGCTCAAACATGAACTTGCTCATATCGTTGACATGAATAACCAATCTCAAATATCCGCTGAAAAAACTACTTGAAAATTGTTGTGATTTTAATTCCATGGTAATGATAACCTTTCTGCATTAATTTCAGGAAACACGCATACGCTAGGATTGTTCAACATTTGCAGGAAAAAATGATCAACAAAAATCAAGCAAGTGTCGACGTCAATTCGTTTGGGATGAGGTCGGCTATGTTTTTAGCTTTAAAGGTAATTACTAATTACTAAATACAACCTAGTTCCCTATTTATATTAATACATTGCAATTATATCTTGCAAGTAGAAATCAAAAGAATATAAAAATAAATTGAAAAATATATTTTTACGTTCCTATGATTTCTTCTTGCAAGACATAATTGGTAACGAGAAAAGCGGTATTTGTAAAGAAGTGCTTCCAGAAATTTATAGATTATCTTTTAGATTTGTTTTTTATAGTTTACGACTATATAACAGGTTTTTAGAATCCCAAACGCTTTAGTAGGTAAAGTTTATCGGAGGCAGAGAGAATAGTTTAAAGTTATTTTAAATTATTTTTGTTATAAAACTTAAATACTATTGGATAAAGATTTCCTTGTACATAAATGCAAAAAAATTGGTCCATTGTCAGGTTGGTGTCCCATTAATGTACGCTTACGCTAAGCTAAGGCGATACAGTTTGGCCCATTTTCGGTGTTTTGTTTAAGAAAACGTTATGAAAATAATCCACGAACAGCAAACACTGCTTACATTACTTTTAAAAGCCCATTTTTGACAGTGGAAATGTACAACAGCTCTGTATTAGAAAATGTCTTATGATCGCCTTTTATGAAACTTTTTATGAACTTTGCATCTTTGAAAAAATTGGGAAAACTGGACTGTTTCAAATCGCGTATTGTTTGATAAGCTAACTACTGAATTGCGTGAATGGTGTTGGCTGAATGCAACACAAGATCCATAATGCGTGATTTAGAAACGTAGGTTTATCCAAGTAATACGACACTGCGAATTCAATTTGATTTTTATAATTAATATTCCACAGGGCGGAGAATGGGCGTGCATGAAGGGACCAACGAGCTTCTAATGCAATGGGATACAAGGATAAGAAAACTGTAACAGTCTCGTTTACTTAAGTTCTTTCTGATGGAGTCCACGTAGACGTTTCAAAGAGAGTTCTCTTCCGGAAATATGCATGGCTGGAAATCTTTATTTTATGAAACTGAAAACAATGTTGTAAATGTAGGAATAGAAAGTAGTATTTATATAAAACAGCGCAATAGACTGAAATTTTAAAAGAGTATATTTCGACAAAGAGTACAAGGTTGTTTAGTGGAAAAAACTTTGTTGGGTTATATCAAAAAACTTTTAGTACTGTTGCGCTGGAAATTTTGGTCATTTCCGAGTTTGTCAGTGAAAGGAGTTAGGAGGAAAATAGTTTGAATGTGGAGTTAGTACAATACACTATTACCAATGTACGGTAATACGGCATGTAGTTATTCCTATGATATATTGGTTTAGGGTATAGAATTGTGATTAGAGTTATTTTCAATATTAATGTCCTATTATCGAAGTCTGATTATCAGGAATATTAGATAGGGGAAGAATTTTTCCGTTATTCATGTTGATCCCGTGGGTTGATAGAATGGATAAGCTACATATGCTGCCGTTACATAAGAAGGGTAGTGTTTGAAACTTGTAAACACTATATTTTGTGTCCTTCTTTTGTATTGGAATTTTCTTTCGGACTAACATGTGTGTATGATTATAGACGCAAGTAGTTAGGTGCAGTTTCTCGTTTTTGCTGATATCTGACGAAGGGAACGTTAACTGCATTCCTGCACTATTAAGCGCCGGCTGGAGACGGATGAGGTCGTCCTGCAGGGTCTTCAGGGGGATGATGGACGTTGGCAGTCTTCCTGCGTTGCAAGCCTCTCGGGCTAGCAGCCAAAGTGTGGTGGTCGCTGTGCGATGTACTGTCTTTGCAATCATTTGTATTGTGTCCATGGTTACCTTGGCTCTTAAGTCTATCCTTGTGGTTGTATTGAGTGTCATTTCGTTGTAGTGCTCAACATCTCTAAGTACGTCGTTCACTTGCATAGAGTAATTCTTGAGTATGTCTCTAGATTGGACAGCTCCTTTATGTTCTCGGAGCACCTGGTCCTCCACTTGTTTAATGAGCATGGCTAGGTCTTCGTTTCCGGCGGTGACCTCTTCGAGCTCCCGTTCTGTCGCGTAGCCGCAACAAAAGCGGCGGAGCTCGGACATCCAATTCAGTTTTAATACTGCACGAGTTACCCGTGACTTCGGTGCTTCCGAGGGAGTGGCAGTGGCTTCATCGAAATAGTTAATAGTGGATAATAACATTCTTGTAGTACCATCGAAGACTTGGCAGTCTTCGAGGTCACACTAGGACATTAATATTGGAAATATATATGTGGGAATACTATATATTAGTAAATATATATAATTATGTGAAGCGAATATTATCACTCTCGGGCGACTTTTACAAAGAACGCCGTGCCAAAAACTGGGAGCTTTGGACACACCTCCTTGTTTCACACTGTGTCAGAAAATTTACATTGATCGTTTGTCGATTTTCCTAGTAGTCTTCATTATGACGTCATTGTAGCTTTAGAGGTCCCGGTCGAATATCCGCAACAGAATCTACAGAGCTCGGAGAAGTAGTGTAGTCCTAAAACGGACCAGGCTGCCCGAGATTTGGATGTTTCTGATGGAGTCTGTTCGTCAAGTTGGCGGTCGCGATTAGTATGTTTTGAATACTGCTGAAGACTTGGCAATCTTCCAAGTCACAGGTATATTGCAATAATCAGAAGTTGGTTCAAAACAATAATATGATAGGGAGAAAATGGAATGCATGACGTATAGCTTAATGGCAACAGACACATTTGTTACACAAATACCGTTCTAAACAAACCTTGACTAAATGATCGGTACTTGTCTGGAATGGATTTATTGTCAGTGTACGTTTTCATTGCATATTATTATATATGTACATACATTGCTCTTTAAATGGCGGTCATGTTTGGAGTTTTCTCAACCTCATGAAATCTGTTGGGCGTGTACGCATTTATTGTTGAGATTTTAATGCCTATAAAATTTCAAAATTATAGATTTGAGGGATTTCGCACTTTAATCAATGTAGATTATAATGTATGAATCTTAGTCTATAAACACAATTGAAGTAGGCAAAAAATGAAATTCAGTAATACCAAATGCGAATTTGTAATCCGCGCCCATTAAGTTCCCAGAAGTATTGTTAAAACTGGGTTGATATTTGATATCATCAATACGTGTAGGAACTATGTGAAGATTGATTGAGCTGTGGAGCAAGCAGAAGCTACAAATCAACTGTATTATAAGCTTTCATTTAATGGTCATAGTAGTCGTTGAATAGTCGTATTTCCAGAATTAACGAATACAACAAGTTCTTTAGTTCGTGTTTTCTGAAGGTCTCCTTTAAACCTAATCCCGGAAACACTCCATACAATGATGTTAGCAAACGTGCTGATTTTGGCACATGTTTCTTGTTGTTATCGGAGCTGTAGTTGGATGACAAGAAATCACTAGTTTGTTCAGGTGCATCGTGAGGGATGATATGGGTTTTCAGATTGGCATCGATGTCCTATTTTACACTACTTTTACCAATGAGACAAAAATTTGTATCTTTTTGTTTTTGGGAACATTGAACAAAAGAATATGGCATTTATCTTCGTTAATGTTGTACTCCCATATCCACAACGAACTGTGCCCATTCGTTATTTCAGGTTCTATTTCATATTTCAGAAAATTTACCCATATGCAGGATTTTTACAATTCAATTTCACTAAAAAATCTATAATTTTAGCGGAGAGAATATTATCGTCAATGATACATTGAAGAATTTCGTAAGCGACCTGGTTTTTGGTTTGTTCCATTTGATTTCAAAGTAATCGTTCGGTATATTATTCTAGGATGTGCTCTGCTGTTGAGCAGAATAATTTATGAAATTGTGTGAACAATGATGGGAGAAACTTGATGTCGAAACTACATTTCAAGGCTTTTTTTACAATGTACGTAAAAATTACCCACGAGTTCTTTGTATGTGAGTTGGTTATTGTGGTTTTTTCGGTGACGTATTGAGTAATTTTGAATAAAATTGATTACTAATTCTAAGGGACTTTTCTATTAGCGTATAATGCTATTTAATGTTTTCTTTCAGGCATATTTTATGCAAAGTATTGCGATGTCAATAAAATAAGATGGTGGTCTACATTAAGCTTTAAAAAATTATTACTTTCACCCATATTAGTCCAGGCCTGGATCTTTTGGTGCGCAACCTTAGTGTAAATATGCACAATTGATAAGGGCCTTGCGAATTCTAAACGAACTTTCTTGCACTTTCTACAAAAACCGGAACTCAGCATCTATCTATCTATGTATCTACGATAATTTAATTTGTAATGCAGCAATTTCTTTGCGAATCTAAAATATATCACCTGGAAAAACTTGAAATTGTACTCGTACAGCTCAAATCGACTACCGATAATTCGGTCTCACTATGGAACTCGCATCATGCGCAACTAGTATAATGTTTGAAATTATTGTAAATGAGAAAATTTGTGTAGTATCGCATAGTTCCGTTGTTTTCGATTTCCGGATGCATTACCCTTAGTTTCTGACTATGTCCTAGTATAAATTTCCCTGAACCTAATACCCTGACCGCGAGTTACCTATTAAAACGGGTTTACGACCGAAAATGTTGATATACATTCATCTGACATACACAATACATATGACAGGTGTAGTTTTGTTGGAAAGAGTCTGAAAAGAAGTTCAATTATTTAACAGAAAAAATTGCTTTCTTTTTCTGCATACGGTAAAGTGTATTCTGTATGGTCGGATCCAAAAACTGTGAACACTGTGAATTCTTCCTGGGTTTCAACTTCCAGTCTTTCATGATACCCGCATCTATTATTTAGCTCCATATGTATCAAGGATTGTCATTCATAACCTAACCTAAGAACAGCAATATAGTTAGAGTAACTACTGCTTTACAATTTATGGTGGTGTTTTACTAATATGTTGTTTATGCGCACATGCGTAGCTAGGATGGCGATAGTTGCATACAAATGAATGCCCAATTTATCACATTTGTTGTTGTAGTATACGAAAATTGTTGAGAATTCATTAGATAGGATATTCAATCAATATTTATGTGTAAACATTCATCGACAGTTCAAAGATCTTGCCAAATGGCTATGGCTTCCTATTTGCGTCTATTCAAATAACTGTTTTCAACAAGAAAATTCAAATTCAAATTAGACACCTACTGCACTGGAACACATGTGGTAACTCCAGTTCAGGTCAAATTATCATTCACCTGCTTCCGAAAATGACAGGCTGAAAAGATTACCTCTTGAAGTAGAAACAGAAACCTCTGGAAGAGAGGATTAAAGGGCCGCATCAGTAGATAATAAACCCCAGCATTAAAGTTTATATGTCCACAGTAAAGCATCAGAATTGATGTAATCGGTGGATTTGGAAGGAATGAAAAAACCATTTTGGGACTCCACTCGTTGCCTGCTCATCAAAACAAATAATCTAGTATTCCTAATGATTTTAAACAAGCATATTTTAGCTATCAGTGTCCAGAAACAGGAACTCTCGATTCTCAATCATCAGTATGTTTAGACATAAAATAACATAGTTGGGATAGCTTTACTGGATTGGCCATGTTTTATTCTGTTCTGGAGTAATAGAGTAAGTGCCGGATATTCAGTTAATGAAAGGCATGTCTTAAGCGTTCCCAAGATATCTGAGGGTGCATTTACTTTGTTATTCGGTGATACCAATATGGATAGAGATATAGATAGCGATTGATTACAACAGCTTGTTAGCTTTGCTACGCAACTAAGACAGTCCACAATGTTAATCTTACACTCGTCTCACCACGAGTCTTTAAAAACGTTTCCCAGCGAAAAGCACTTAGGTATGTTAGTAGAACACACGATGCAGAAGCTCACTTTGGGAAGGATCCAGTTGGAGATGGTTCTTCTTCTCAGCAGCAACTGCCGTGTTGGTGTGTTATTTTGCCCCATGGCATGGTGCATTTTTCTAGGAAAACCAGCCAATATTATTACTTCTGCAAAGTTCAATTGTAAAAATGTTTGGCGAATAATAGTCAGATTAAGGTAAGCAAAGTTTTCTTAATTTAAATATTGCATCACTTTTACCTGATTGTGAATATTATGTCAATCCCATTTGTAGGGCCTATTCACGAACGTTTTTTGTGTGCACTTCCATAAAGAGAATGTTAAGAATTTATGAATTCTTCTCTTTGGAGGGATGTCAATTTTTTCCAACCTAAAATATTACGTGTGCGTTTTTGCTGATTTTGGCATTTTGGCAGAAGAAAACTGCAAATGATAGAGATAGAAATATTTGTATTCAAACATTTTTCATTTAAAATCAATCTTACCGTAACTAGATAGCTAAGTACATTTTGAACAATTTCACTCATTTTAATTACTTCATGTTGGACAAGCGATAAGTATTAATCCATGGGCCTTCTAAAATCACTCACTTTGCACCTTTTTGAAAAACTGAATTTATTATTACATCAGATTAATTAGTTTCAGAACGGGCAATCTAAAAATATTCATTATTACAAGCCAAAAAATTGTTTTTGTTTATTTTATCTAGAAAATCTGCCATCCTCATGCGGACTAACTTCATTAGGCTCACCGTGAGCTTTATTCACACACGCTTGGGGCCACACCGAAAAGGTAGTTGACAAGTTTTTTTTTTGTTGCTATCCTTTTTTTAAAAACGGTTTTGGCATATACTTCACGTACTCCAATGCATAAATTATTTCACAATTGGCCGTCCTCAAATTCAGAAAAAAAATACGGAATAAGAATTATAATGACACCACTTATTCCTTGTTTTATTTCGTCCAGTTCGGGGATATGCCACCTGGACTGAAGTTGCATACATTACTGTTAGCATGTACAGAAAATTTTTATAAGAGGCAGTATTTATAAACATTGATGAAGTTTTGCATAATACCGTAATTCCCAACATTGGTTTTCAACCGAATTTTTATCCTGGTTGACAGGACTTTAGTAACTTGTAGGCATCTCATTAAATGCTACATTAGTACGCACCTAGATAATGTGTCAGTTGTGTAAATCACTTGACAATAATTTTGCAACAGAAAACATCGACGTTGCAGCCAAAAAAATCATCAGCGGCTTGTTTGCTATCTTTTAAATTTGAGGGTCACCCAGTTAATTATTTGCTATTTAGTCCTGCACAATATTTTATACTACGTGAATCATTTCCTATTTCAGTGCAGAAAGAACATTGGAAGACACACATTGATGAGATGCCGAGTCTCGACCTGCCCCATAGTCCTTCCACCTTTGGATTTAATGGAAATGTTTTCCCAGCGACAAAAGGTTAGTGCTTGCAAGTTTTGCTTCAATTTCTTAATTGTTACTGCTTGCTTTTACGCGTCATGTTTGAAGCTGAAACCTATCGGGATAATGTTTCCATCACAATGAAATAATGTCAGTAATCATTCCATACATATTGACATATTTACATATCCAGTATTGATTCCTAACAAAATAGATAAAAAAAACAAGGAAATTCGCACATTTAAAAATCCCATATGACTTTCTAGTAGCATTTTGGTGATAGATTATGCCGAATATGAAGTCTAAATAGTTAATCTTATGTAGATATGACCGTTTCAGCTCATTCATTTTTATAAGGATTTTTTAAAATCGAAAACCTTATTAACAGAATTACTCAGCGGTTGCAACCAAATACCCCTCCAAAAAAGAGGGTACCTGTACAGCTTATCAATTTTTTCTAGATGATAGTTCAGTTTGTAGGGGATGTCGTTATAAGCAAATTAATGCATTTACCATTTGACAGTTTTAAATACAATGGAATATAAATGAAATAAGGGCCGGTAAAGTAGAAATTAAATGACTTAACAGAGATTATATCTTGTTGGAACACGTAGAATTAAGCCAGTCAGCAGTAAGCCATAGAGGGCTGGTTCGCAATGGTGGCATGATTCAGTACTAGGCCACTTACAGGAGAAATTTCCTTGCTACAATTAGTTTATGTGACGACTGATCATTCGCTAAATACCCTTTGTTTATATTCCATGCTGCATAAACTTACTGCGTACAGGTTTCCTTCAAACTCACCTGCCAGTCTCATTCAGCTGTGCAACAGTAAATTTGCAAGTACGGTTTGTACAAATATATAGCAAAGAGGTTCCATTTAATGCTTTATTTTATAATAAACTTAGCAAAAGGTGAAGAAGTGTGTTTTAGCCTAGGTGGGTAGGCATTGGGAGTGATTGTAAAATTCTCAAACTTTCTTCATGCTCATTTCGCATTAGAGCATGCAATGCATCTTTGTAATCAGAACACGATGTTTTGCTGTCCTTTGAGGAATGAAAGATATTTTTTTTATTTACGCTGATTTAGCATTTTTCTGTCGACAGTAATTGTAACCATAAAGTAAACAGAGTCACAGAAAATGTTGCATGTCGCCATCACGTATATCTTCAATCCTGCGAGGACAAAAATTGATCATGTAAGCAATTTTTATAGTGTATGTTGGACAAACATTTCTAATAACAACTAGTTTATACTTATATTCTAAAACAGAATTATCTTTAAAAGATTTTGTTTTAAATCATTCGTTCCCGAACCGTGTTTTTTGCTGAATTCAAATGAGGTTGATACGTTCAGCAAGCAATACAGAGATTTGATAGACGGAAATGTTAAAGCATATTTATACGAGACATCTCTAGACAATATTTTAGTCATAATATCGTTTTCATTTGCTTATTTCCAACCTGATCCGTAACCGACTGTTTCTTAGGTCTCATTCAAAACGACTACCTTGTAAAATTATTCGTTTTTTCATAACGCATATTACAACAGAGCTCAACTAGGCAAAACCTTTAAAAACTTGCGCACAGAACTTTGTTATTGTTATTGCTCTGTGCAAGAAAGCAAACATTTTTTTTGTAGC